>VUQK01009280.1:10612-33676 GCA_015106715.1 Bujurquina vittata | reverse complement strand
ATAAAGGGATGAGCATGGTCATCAACAACACTCATTCAGACTGCCATATTTAAACCATGCTCCGTTGCTAGTAAGGAGCCCAAAGTGTGACAAGAAAATATCCACATTTTTCTTGTTTTATGCTTTATTGCTGAATCTGACAGTGAAGCAGACAACAAATAGTGAAATAACCTGGGAAAGGATTGAACCGGGGCTTCTGTGGTGGCCTAAACCCCCAGCTAAACTGGTAAACTGGTCTAGCTGACCTCTGGCATTAACAAGGCATTTTCTCCCAGAGAACTGCCAATTACTGCATATTTTTGCTTTTTCACACCATTCTCTGTGAACCCTAGAGATGGTTATGTGGGAAAATCCCAGAAGATCAGCAGTTTCTGATCTACCTGCCCGTCTGGCACCAACAACTCTGTTAAGTTTAGAGTCAGTTAAATCATCTTTCTTCCCCATTCTGATGCTCAGTTTGAGCTTCAGCATGTCGTCTTGACTGCTTCTACATGCCTAAATGCACTGAGTTGCTTTCCTGTGATATCAGAAACAAAAGGCTTTAATTCAGGCAACATGAAATAGAATCTTTTTAGTGTTTCTATTGTTCAAATGCATATTCACAGATGTGTAAATGCAGTGACGGCTGTGCACAAAGTCTTTGCCTTTGCATGCAGTCAAGAAACCTCTCTCTTTCACACTCACCAACACACAAACGCATACAAGCAATCTGTGGTTCTCAGCAGTATCACTGGTCCTCATCAATCATGGCAGACAGCAGCAACCTTAGTGGAAGAGGGAAGACACGTACACACTGTAGTTACTGATAATACCCACTATCTGATTCAACCCTGTGTGCTGAAGAGAGTGAAATCTCTCTGTCTGTGTGTTTGAAGTTGCACAAGACACATATGACTGTTCTGTCCTGCTTTTAGCTACAACAGAAGTAAGTTTTTATTGCTCTGTGATGTGGAAATGTAAATCTTAGTTTAGCTTTAAGTGTTAATAGACTAGTTATTAATTGCTTTATTCACGATATTTGCTTGCATTATGGAGAAGGTGTTCTTGTCAGTTTTACTCCCTTCTTATGGATGTGAACAGCACAAATGTAACTGCGTTGCTATCGAAAAAATACTTTTAGTGTATAGAAACTAACCTTTTGTGTCTTTTACTGGCTTTAGATTTTTATGTATTTGAATCTCAAATTATTTGGTTTTTAGTTGGTTATTTAGTATTTCTCTAATCTTATTGACCAACCACATTACTATGAGTCGGATTCACCCATTCATGTACACATGCGGTAATTTATTCTTTGCATGCACACATGTACACTGATGAATGCGCCGGGCGCTATTTCAGTTCAGTATCCGGCCAAAGGACACTCAAACATGCGGCCTGGAGGACCGACATGATTACGATTACAGCCCGTTCTATCTCTTGAGTCACAGCTGCCCTGAATATGAGATTTTACAAACCTTGCACTGTCAACTCATGATTATTTGCAAATGTTCCCTCATATTCATTTTTTTTCTCTAGTCTAATTTTTTAATATATATATTGCAAATTGTTATTCGATTATGGTTAGACACTGAAGCTACACTTCACATACAACCACAAAACAGATGGCATGCTCCTGTTATTCATAATATTTGAACTGATTCTGGTTATTATTTCACAGAATGAGGAAACATATTTACCTGGATTTAAAGGAAAGCTTTAAAGAGGAATTCTCATTGTGTAACTTTAACAAACGCATTGATCCTTTCAGCAGCTATTAATGTAAAGATTCCATTATTACAAGACATTAAATGAAAACACTTCCTGCTTTTAATTTTTTACATTAATGAATGTTCTATGTGTACAAACCATTGGGTAAGACTTCATCACATAACCTTACAATCTGAGTTATTTAACCTGCACTTGCCATCATAAACTGTCACCAAATGCATGTCAATTAAAAGTGAGTGAAGAAAGAAACTGCTTAAATCTTGCACACTTCATCAAAAGCATGCCACAAATAAATGTCTGTGGAGCTGAAGATCCCTGCCTTTTTCCAGTCAGTGACTCTGCATGATGTATTCGATGAAGTATGACTCGAGCGTCACCCCTCACTCTTTCTCCATCCATCCTTCTTCTTTCTCATTCCCTCTTCCTCACTGCACTCCCGCACTGTTTCCTTTCTCCTGATTTCTCTTCCCGCCCTTCTTCCTTCTCCTCTTCCGAGTCCAAGCCCGAGATGCTCATCAGTGGCTCCTCTCCTTTGAAGTTCTTTCTCTCCCCTCTCCCTCAGTAATGGTGTGTTTGAAGTGTCACTCAACTCAAGGGCACCCAACACACACAGCTGGAGAACCAGGCACTTTTTTTTGCCATCTATCTGTCAAAAACATGCTGCATCAACTTCAGACCCATAAACATATCTGTGCAATAAAAAATTTAAAGGAAATATTTTACTGAAATGCCTTAATGTAGAGCTGTTTTTCACCATATACCCTTTAGTCTGTTTGCCTGGCATATTCGGCAACAAAGCGATACAATTGAAAGCATATTTTTCCTGTCGTTATTTCTGCTCAGTCTGCTCGTAACACACTGCTGTACTTGAATTTTTTCCTGCTGGCATTTATGGCACCACAGCCTGGTTTTATGTTTTAACACATTTTTTTCCATTTTAGTTTGTGAAATAGGTTTAAGAACATGCACTACAGCTGCCGTCTTTGTATCTACAGTAACGCGTACTTGAGCATTTCCTCATTTCTTTCTATTTTGCAGAATCTCCCATCATTTTTAAAGTGGTGTTTATTAATCATTCTCCAGGCTTTTCTTTGGACATTTCAGCAGAATGAGTTTTTTTGTTTGTTTGTTTGTTTGTTTGTTAAGCCACTTAACTCTGACCTATGAGTCATTCAAGTGTAAAAAGGGTACCTAACACATAACAGAGATCTTAGCAAAGGACCCATTTTAAATTGAATCTTTAGAGACTCTGGTACTTGCAGCCTGTTGAAATACATCACTTGTTCCATTTCTTTGGTTAAATCTACCAACAAAAAAAAAAGCTAAAGATTGTGCAGCTTTACAGGCCATAAAATCGTATATTTGGTCCCACAAGATGATTCCCATATTGCTATTAGCCATAAACTTGACATATCTCACCATGGACCTTAATAATTTTCAGGATGTTGGATGAGCTGAGGACAATAGAAAAAGATGGCAGGCCTAAAAAAACATCTACAGCAGATGAACTGTGTCTAAAAGTCATGTTCTTAAGAAATGGGAAGAAATCCAGCAAAGACCTGACACAGGACCTGAGAGACACATCTGGCCCTTCGGCCATGGAAACACTGACAGTTGGTTTCTTTTTTATCTTGATCACAATAAAAGCTTTTATGTATTTATTTAGTTGCATTTTGCAAGCAAACCAAAACAATTAACTACTATAGTAACAAAATAACTCTGTTCCCAAAGAGATTTTAACTATTTTTATACGGTATGCAAACGGCATAGTGTCCAGAGAACCAGATGATGTTGTCTAAAATTGTTCTTCCTTTCATCAACACATGGTGGGAGATTCACTTCAGAGGCATTATGCTAAGAACTGAGTTTAGGCAAAGGTGCTGCCTGGTCAGAGTATGAGGAAGGGACATGTGACGTTGACTGTCACGCTGTGAATTCATTTGGCAATTGCCTGCTCTATCCTCACATTGGATGGCAGGTTAAAGACTGTTTAATGTCTGATAAGACTGCATTGGAAATATGCCTTCACACATGCAGCGCTGTTGTGCTCTGGCTCTGAAAGGTTTAGGGCTTCAGTGCATGTGTGAAAAAGAGCTTTTGACAGCAGGTTAGAGTCAGTGGCAACTAAACACTTCCAAGCATGCAGACATTTAGCTCCATCAAATCTTTACGCCTGTGTCTTTACAGCAAATAAGCCCCTACTTTTATTTAGATTTAATTATACTGTTTCCTCTAATGAATATTGCTCCAGTTTTCTCAGAGAAGAAACAGCAGCAATGTTTTTAGTTGACATGGCACAGCTCACATGGTTGGTTGGACAATGATCACACTCTCCTCTTCCTCTCACTCCTGTCTCTCCAGGCCACTAAGGAGGTGATAGAGCGCGAGGCTCCAGGGATGTCTCTGGCAATGCTGATGGGATCCCTCAACGTCACACCGCTAGGCATGCTTTCCAGGTCAGATGCACTTTTGTAAAGACAAGACAGCAGAAACACACATATTTCATTTTTATTATATTATCACCCTTACATAGGGTTAGGTTAAATTTCATTTGGAAGTAGCGTCACACTTTAAAGTCGAGATTCCAGCTCAGACGGAACTTGCAGCACAAAGTTAAAATGCCCTGTGAACCTGACATAGAAATTACTGTATTTAGATGTGTCCACATAACCAAGGTAGGTAATTAGGCAGTTTTTTTTTTTCAGTAGCGCCTCCTTCCTGTTGGTTTAAGAGAAGAATAACACTTTTTTATTTTTATCACTTGATGCACTGAGAAGAGGTTTTACCATGGAAGCTGTGCCCCCCCCAAACTTGTTTATATACTATCACCATAATTAAACACATTTCTCACAGTAATGCACTTTCTTCTGCTGTATGCATTTAAATCTTTTCTGTGCGTTTACAGACCTGTGTGTGGTATCCGAGGGAAGACACTCATTATTAACTTACCAGGAAGCAAGAAAGGTTCCCAGGTAGGAGACACTGCAAGCAGGCACATCATGGGCTTTCTCCTGTGGATGTTAAAAAAAACCAGATTCACCTGAAATATAGGATAAACTCTTTATAAAACTTTAATATTTTTGTGGTTCAAATGCATATGGTTCACAATAATCTCGACTTCTCTCACTGTGTGAAGCTGTTGTGATTTTTAAAGTGAGAGCTGGCAGACACAGTTTCTGGACTCAGAAACAATGGGCGAGTGTTTAAAAGGTTTTGACACAATAGGGAATGCTAAGTTTAGGGGTCCAAGTGGTTAGTGTAAAGAAGAAGCCATTGGAGAGCGGGCAAGCTGGGCATGCAAACTTGAGAGGAGAATTGCAGGCGGGCTGGGAAACTGATGGTTGGCTGGCACACATAGAGACTAGCAGACAAAGAGAGCTGGATTACAAAAGTAAAAAACACAATAAGGATCAGGAAACAATAGAAGAGCCAGAGCGTAGTCTAGCGCAACAGTGGATATTTGACAATGATTATGTGTGAGAGCTTATTTGTGTGTGTGTGTGTGTGCGTGCGTGCGTGCGTGCGTGCGTGCGTGTGGTATACAGCACTGTGAAAAAGTAATTGCCCCTTCCTGATTTCTTATTTTTTGCATATTTGTCACACTTAAATGTTCATCATGATCATCAAACAAATTTTAATATTCAAAGGTGACCTGAGTAAATACAAAATGCAGTTTTTAAATTTTAATATAATATTTATTAAGGGATTAAAGCTATCCAAACCTATCTGACCCTATGTGAAAAAATAATAGCCCCCTAAACCTAATAACTGGTTATGCTACCCTTGACAGCAAGAACTGCAATCAGGAGTTTGCAATAACTGTCAATGAGTCTTTCACATCACTGTGGGGGAATTTTGTCTCTCTCTTCTTTGCATACTTGTTTTAATTCAGCCACAATGGAGAGTTTTCCAGCATGAACAGCCTTTTTAAGGTCATGACAAAGTTTCTCGGTGAGATTTAATTCCAGTCACCCCTAAACCTTCATTTTCTGGTAGAGAGCAGAATTCATGGTTCCATCAAATATGACAAGTTGTCCAGGCCCTGAAGCAACAAAGCAGCCCCCGACCATCACACTACCACCTGTTTTAATGACTGTTTGAACTTTTGTGTCATCAGTTCACAGGATATTTTCTCAAAAGTCTTGGGGATCATCAAGATGTTTTTTGGTAAATGTAAGACGAGCCTTTGGAGTTTTTTTGGTCAGCAGTGGTTTTCTTCTTGGAACTGGCCTATGGATGCTATTTTTGCTCATTCTTTTTCATATTGTTAAATTATAAACACTGACCTAAACTAAGACAAGTGAGAGCAGCAATTCTTTAGATGTTGTCTTGGGTTCTTTTGTGACCTGGATGGTGAAATATGATGCGCTCCTGGAGTAATTTTGGTAGGCCAGTCACTCCTGTTCACCACTCTTTTAAGTTTTCTCCATTTGTGGATAATGGCTCTCACTGTGGTTTAGAAGAGTCCTAGAGCCTTAGAACCTACTTTGCAATGACTGTTTCTCGTCTGTTCTTGGGTTTCTTTAGATTGTTGCATGTTGTGTTTCTTATTGAGACAGGTTCTATTTGAGTGATTTCTTGAGTCGGTTGGTCTGACAGTAATTATGCCTGCTAGTGAAACTGAACTCAGCTGTCCAAAAATTAATTTAGTTAATTCATCTTTTAACAAGCACTGTATGTATGTGTGCATATATAGTTGATGACGAGCTTTACTTGGCTAGATTGCTATAGTAATTTATGCTCAATGGTTTTAGCAGGTTATCTTAATTTTTTCTTAAAAATGGGTTATAAGTCCCACATTTTCAATAATTCTTTTATTTACATTGTGCCTCTTTTCTATATAGATTCTCTGCTGAACACATAACTTTCATACATGCAAAACTTGAGCTATATCTTACTGACACCACCACATGAAGCACTGCTGCAAAGTTACAGCAGAGCTTCATCTGGAATTTGCATGCATTCTTTCAGTAATGCTGAAAGTGCATTAATATGTTTTTCTGTTTGGTCCTAGTGTGCTGCTTTTTTCCCACACAGCTGGATTTGCAGCCTATATATTTGAAACCCAATCAGTAGCATTTGTAGACTGTTTATCACCAATAATATGTCATTTTAAAAAATGTATTTGATCTCTTAATGGGCCACCAAGATTTATATGTCTCCGTCATTAGGCTGTGGGGCAGAGTCAGAATGTAATATTTAAATGGCTCAGGTTTAAAGTTTCAAAGTTTTAATGTGCAGCTATAACGTAGCACCAAGCAATAAAATAAATGTATTACCTCATGAATTCACAAGATTAATGATTTTTGGCCATCAAGACTCTCTTGGCCTATTTGCAGCAGCAGCATTTACTTTTGACATTTCTTTGTTTTTATTCTTTATAGCTCTTTATTAGTTGTTCATCTGATAATGTCTCCGATTAGAGTAGGCAGCAACGGTCTGCCCATTTTGTGAGGAAGAAGGGTCAAATGGTGTATTGAACTCCCTGTTTTATGAGAGCATGCCTAGCTCCTAAAGGAGAAAACCTTGGTTAACAGAGAAAGTTGATAACTATGGTCACAATACGTGTTCCTTCTGACTGGGGTTATGATGTTTAGATTTTGTCAAGCCAGCTAACATAAATAAAGCCTGGCTATGCTAAAATTTCTTTGTAGTACACCTCTCTGGAGGAACCATTAAACCATTAGTTGCTCCAGATTATTAGGCCTGTATCTGACATGTTTGTTTGCTGCCATCAGTGAGTGAATGGTCTATAAGAAATATTTTGTAAGAGATTATATTTTGTAGAAAGTGAACACAAATCTCTCCTTTTTGGTAGTGGGAGAAATCTGGAGCTCATTAAATTATTCTTTAACAGTTACTGTTTAACTTTTGTTTTTAAATTTTAGGTTGAAATTTCTCTGCAAAATACCTTTTTTGAGACAAACTATAGAGGAAAGTCAATGGTAGAATTCTGGTTCTTTAGTGTTGTGGCTAGTTAGGTTACAATGTTACAATGTTTATCTGGATAGCGTTAGCTTAACATTTTACTAGTAATTCCTGAAGCTCATCTTTACTTTGGTTTCTGCATACTGTTGCATAATGCAAACGTATCTGCATTTAGTCATTACCTCCATGTGTGTCGTGCAAACACCATGTGCACTGTTTGTATATGATGTTGGGTGTGACTGTGTGCACAGGTTTAAAAGATTGATTGCATCTGTACAGCCTGATTTATTAGTGGTCTTTAGTGTTTGTGTAGTCATGGTCAGCCTACACTGCCGTTTTGATGTTTTTGTGTGTTTATATATATTTATGCAATTTAAATGTCTCATGATTAGACAAGTTGGGATCTTCCATGCAAACTACTGGCAACCATTGCAATCTGCTACTGAAGCAATAACAAAAAGGTTTTCAGTTCAGCAAATTGGCTCAGTTACCACACTCAGTCTATCTTGAATCTCTTCATTGAGGCTTGCTTCCACCCATCTCAAGGCAAGCTTCTATAAGTCTACTCTTCAAAAAAGATAAGAATCCTGAGCTATAATAATAACAATGACTTAGACAGCGCTTTTCAAGGTACTCAAAGACGCTTTATAATTCCATGCGCTATTCATTCACACCTCTATCAGTGTAGCCACAGCTGCCCTGGGGCAGTTTGACAGAAGCGTGGCTGCCAATTTGCGCCCCTCCGACCACCACCAAACACACAACCAAATTCACACGTGGCCAACGTGGGTTAGGTGTCTTGCACAGGGACACAATAACAGCATGCGCTCAGACAGGGACTCAAACCAGCGACCCTCTGGTTGCAAGGTGAGTACCTACCCACGGCGCCACTG
Organism: Bujurquina vittata; assembly: GCA_015106715.1. NCBI lineage: Eukaryota > Metazoa > Chordata > Actinopteri > Cichliformes > Cichlidae > Bujurquina > Bujurquina vittata. The sequence continues at coordinate 25,148 of VUQK01009280.1, read as the reverse complement.
CCGCCTATGTACTTCCTGTACACCTCTCTCTTTGATTAACATGGATGCTAAGCTTTAGCTTAGCACGTTACAGCTTTGGCCAAAATATTGTAAAACATTCTCCCATCTATTATCACACAAGATCAAACTAGATTTATTTAGGGTCACTATTTGTTTTACAATGTTCAAACCATTTTGAACATCATTCATTCTCAGTCTACTAATGCAATACCCAAGATAGTCATTTCACTCATTGCCAAAAAAGATTTTGACCGGGTTGAATGGAATTATTTATTTACAGCCCTTGCTTAATTTGGTGTAGGTAATAAATTTATTTCATGAATACATTTCCTATACACATCCCCACACACCTGTTTCCCATAATAAGATACATTCTAATTTTTTCACCTTCTCCCGGGGCAGTAGACAGGGCTGGCCCCTATCTCCATTAATGTTCGCACTTGCTATGGATCCGCTGGCAGTCTGCTCATCTCCTACTTTTGCTGGGATTTCCCACTTCAAGTTGTCTCTCTATGCAGACAATTGACTCTTATATGTCTCTGATCTGAACAGCTCGATGCCAGTAATTTTGTCATATCTGCAGAGATTTAGCTCTTTTTCTGGCTATAAAATTTATATCTCCAAAAGTGAATGTTTCCCAATCAACTCCAAGGTCTTGCTATTACTTTGTAAATATAATGGTGGCCTATCCCTAACTAACTGACAGCTGGTCAGGAAATATTTAAAAGATATCTTTTTGGATCAATTCATCAGACCTCTTGTGGTGTAAACTAGAAGCGCAGTCTTGCTCCTCTTCCTTCATGCTGGCTCTGATCTTTTCCTCTTTAGCAACTAAGCCTTCTGGCTTTCAAATAGCCAAGTGCTAAGTTCCACATTTAAAAATTGGTATCAGTTCAGTAAGCACTTTAATTTTACCTCTATATCTGCCTCAGCCACTTTGTGGAGGAACCACGTACTCCTCTCTTCATTGTCAGACTTTATTGATTGGTGGGAAAGAGGCCTGAAATCGCACAGTAGTAGCACAGAAACTGTGGTATTGTTCCTGCTATAGCTCCTAAGCAAATGTGGGAAGAACTCCTATTCCTTATCTCTATCAAAGGTAATTTATCTCTAAGGTATACGCCAGGCTCCTTTCATCTGTTTACTTTTCAACATCCAATGTTAAATCCACATAGGAAGGAGATTTGGGAATTAGCTTGGATCATGAATGGTGAAAGGCGGTCCTTATGAAAATCCATACTGTCTCAATATGTGCACTCCGCATAACTCAAGGTCCTCAACAGGCTTCCCCTCTCTAAAGCCTACCTATCAAAAATATTTCCTAATGTAATGAATATCTGGGTCCACATTGTAACTGCTCCCATATCTTTTACCACTGTCCATTGGTTTACATGTTTTGGCAGTACTGGTATGACACTAAAAATCTGTCTTGACTTGAAATAGATCTCTGGGAGCAAAAAAGTTAAAAGCTATCACTGGGTAACTACCAGTTTTTCCTATCCTCAAGGAGCTTTCCATCCTATTTTTAATCTAGTGTAAGCCATTACACTACTTGCAATTGACAAGCAGAATATTTATGAAGAACTACGGAATAACAACAGGCCCAAAATTAGAAACTTATTGAAACAACAGGACGTACACATGTAATCACTGACACAAAGTAAGAAAACCTGTGATAATTTCTATATAACTGAATACACCTGCAATTTCTAGTAAGCCTATTTGCATGAACAGAATTACAAAACTGAACTGTGCATAACAGAAGTTTCTCAAAATTAGTTCTGTGGGTTGCATTAGCATTGCTCCTCACAGATAATTATTTCCAGAGATATTGATAAGTCTGATTGTCAGAACTCACAAAGGGTGGAAAAGGACACAGGAGGCTCAGAATCCAGCTAAAAACCAGGGGAAACACAATAACAACAGTATGAGCAGTATATGTTTTTTTTTTCTACTGCAAAACTGCAAGAGTAAAAGTTGCTAAAGAAAAAGAAACCTGATATATCCCAATATTGGGAGCACATTCTTTATGATTAGACCAGGATAAAATTGTTTGGTTCAAATGGGATCCAGCATGTTTGGCGAAAGTCAGGTCAAAACAGCCACTGTGAATGAATAGTGCATACAGTGAAGCAATGAGGTGATGATAAAGAACAAAATGTGTTGGGGAGATGACATTTATAGATGTCACTGTGTATCCTTGTAAATATTTTTGTTTTGTTTTTTAAACTGGGTGACTAGATGACTCAGAAACCTGGCAGAGCATTTCAGCACAGCGATCCAAAACATGCTTCCAAAATCACAGTTTCTAAAGAAGGAAAAAGTGAAACTATGACCTGGCCAAGGAAATCACCAGAACTGCATCCAATAGTGCACCTTTGGGGTATTTTAGGAATAAAGGCATAGTAACTAGCAAAGGGCAGCTAAATAACAGCAAAAAAGAAAATCACTCCATAAAATCTATGAAACACTTCTTTCCTCATTGCAGAGGGGAAAAAATGCCTCAGCAATGAAAGATAGTGATTTTCGTTGCACTGAGTTCCTACTGTGAGGCCTTTATTTAATTTAAACTGTCATTTCTTGTTTTGATTTGTTTTTAATTTACACAGGAGCAAATAATCGACTTGTAACTTGTAATGCAGTTACAGTAATTTATATTTGAACCATTTGACACTGAACTATTAACACCGTGAAGGGGTGTACTAACTTCTGTTGTTTAAGATATATAGACATATAGCTATATAGATTGAGTGGGGGGTTGGGGGGGGTGACTTCATATACAGTATGTTTTTGTATTTGTGTATTGTAATGTAAACCTGTACATACTCTTGCTCTTATGCACGTGTGAAGAGGTTTTCACCCAGTGGCGTCTCCTTCTCACCCTCCCTCTTCCTTTTTCTCCCGCTCTGTCGTGCTCACCTGCACATCTATCTCTGTCTCGTTACACGCCTGCTTCTCCTGATCGATTTTAGTATTTCTTTCAATCAATTACACCACCTCTCCCCATCTGCTGCCATATTAGTGTCTCCCTCAACAGCCTTCAGTTAAAGTTAACGGCACAGGCAGCCCATTGCGGGCTTTTATTACAATGATCTCCTGTCATAAAGATAACAGGGATGTCCAGCTGAGCCAGCCAGATGAAGCCCCTAGTGTCCAGCTGTAAGTTGCACACCTTCTAGCTCCTCATTTTGTCTCTTTTGTACTGCAGATATAATCCAGAGTATTTGAAGTCGTATACTTTAGATCTTTAATTATTGTTGAGTGAATTCTTAATATGTGCTGTTGATGTTTTAATTCTGTCCCCATTGTAAAGAGATGGTGATGAGGACATGATTTAAGCCTCAAAGGAGGTCACCCAAAATTAAAAATGAATTAATTAAATGGCTAACACCTATAGATACCTTAGATATTACCAAGATAATTCTCCATGATATATTTAAAATCTTTCTTTCTTTGACGTTTAGCTTTGGGTGCCATTAGAGGACAGTATAACCTCAGACTCACATGTGAGGAAACTGCATGAGCAGCCATATATTCAAGGCGGTTCAGTCAGCAAGTTGAAATGAAGCACAATAATCTTAAAATTAGGGGAGATTAAAGCCATTATCAACATTGTTTGTGCCCATAGCACACATCAACTGTTTAAAATGTACCGTTGGGAGCAGCTGATATTTTTGTGTCTTGGAACTTTATTGATCTAGAAATTGAAGCATGTCCTCAAGTTGCACTGGAGAAGTGTTTATATGTTGGCCATTTTTTTATTTCTTCTTCTCATTCTCTGGCATTTATTCTTTAGTGTTTTCATTTGTTTTTCTCTTCTTTCTTTCTTTCTTTCTTTCTTTCTTTCGTTCTTTCTTTCTTTCTTTCTTTCTTTCTTTTTCCCATTTTTCTCTGTTTCGCTGTCTCTTTCCATCTCTCTGTGAATCTCTGTCGCTCTATTCTACTCCATGTCTCTTTATCTCTCTCGTCTCACTCACTATTTTCCTTTCTTTCTCTCTCTCTGTCATCCTTTCTCACCCCCTTTTAGAACAGCAATGCCTTCCCCTCTTCCTCCATCCCTCTCTCCTGCTCGTGTTTCTGATCCGTTGGCAGTATATGCAGGGATTCTGCCCTTTAGTGTTCTTGACAGTTACTCTCCTCCAGGACAAAACAGGGAATAAGAACAGAAAAAAACACTACTGATGTACCTAAAAAGAAAAAAAAAATCCCAGAATGCATTAAATGTGCAAAACTGGAAAAGAGGGACACATCCAGGCTCTTGACACATCCTCACACCTTCTTTTGCTGAGTCTATCCTCTGTGCACCTCAAGCCCACCCAGCCCTTTTCTCTACTCTACATCTTCCAAAAATGCTCAGATGTAGGCTTCAAACACAGCAGCGAGAGGCATAAACAAGCTACTGTTTGCTGAGGGGTTTTGAAAGAGTATATGTGAGAGAAGATGGGAATATAGGGTGCAAAGGTTAGCTTGCAGCTACGCAACAGGACAGGCTGGCTTTCATACTGTTCTGGGTCTTTCTGCCCTCCACTTTGTATGGTTTATGCACAGTGGTGAAGTATGCTATCTCAGTCATGCATGAATTGCTGTTTAGATTTATGGAATCTGAATTCAGTCAAATCAAGGTTAATTGTCATATTTAATGCAGCCTCCGATATGCACACATTAAAGCAGACAACAGCGTGCCCATTCACAGCCAGTGTAAAGTGCGGGGGCAATTAATAATGTATCTCCTCAATGCTTGAAATACACAGGAAGATAAATAATTTCACAGATTAGCTTGTCTTGGGAGTGAGGAGAACGGAGCGTTTAGCTGAGAAGCCCACAGGCACATTCACACGCACACACACACACACACACACACACACAACACAAACACACACACACACACAGACATTGGAGAAGGAAACTGGAAAGGATGCAGAGAGGAAAGGAGCACAAGAGCAAAAGCTAATAGACATGTAGCCAACGGGAGGCGCTGTGATTTCCTCAGAGGAAATCTTTCTGGCTCAAACAGGTCACACCTCTGTGTATCACATTCCCAGTACTATGTGCCCTAAAATCTCACAAACTGTACCTTACAGAAATGCTTTCATCATATAATTACGATCTTTACATATTTTCTCCAGGAGCTTCCTGTCTGTCTGTAAATGTAAATGCATTACTTCCTGCATTTTGGTCTATCATCATAATCTGCTCATCTCACCTCTTACCTGGATATATTTTTACTCACAGTACTGTGCAAAAGCCTCGAGTCACTTCTCATTTTCTTCATATTTTGCTGGGGGAAGGAGACCTAAGTGAAGCAAATTATTGAACCATGTGCAAACATACATGGAAATACAGTATATAAAGCAAAAACAGAGTGTGTACAATTCGACCGGGCTTCAGAGTCAGTGTTTGGTGTGACGACCTTTAATTCTTCAACATAGCCTGAACTCTCTCTCTCGCAGCTTTCTTGTCATTTCTTAAGTAGTCTTCAGGAATAGTTCTCCAGGCTTCAAAGCTCTTCTTTGGATCTTGGCTGCCTTTTGTTCTGTCAAGATGATCCAACACTGCTCCACTAATGTTAAGATCCGGGCTCTGGGTTGGCCGATCCATGACTGATAGTGTTCAACTGTGTGTTTTTCTATCCAGGTATGCTTTTACTGCACTGACAATGTGTTTGGGATCATTGTCATGCTGAAAAGCTGCTGCCAATCAGATATTCTCCAGTTGGTATCACATGGTGGATCAAAATTCGTGACAGAGCCTCCACTGTGTTTTACAAATGGCTGTAAACACTCATTGTTGTATATCTCACCTGGTGTCCTTTGTGCATACAGTACATAGGCGCTTTGCGTCAGGTGACAATTTAAATAAAACTTTCAATTTAGGATTCATCACTCCATCAGACCTGTTCCCACCAATTTTCAGTCCAGTTCTTGTGTAATTTGATGTACCTCAGCCTTTTCTTCCTGTTTCTCTTCCTTAATAATGGCTAATAATGGCTTCTTCACAGCCAGCCTTCCACTGAGAGCATTTCTGATGAGATTTCAGTGAACAGTAGATAGATCAAATGAAGGGTTAGATGCATCTCTTAGGTCTTGTGTCAGATCTTTGCTGGATTTTTTTCCTGTTTCTTAGGATCATGACTTTCAGATACTGTTTATCTGCTGCACACTTTCCTCAAACTTTTTTAAGGACACGCTGAATGTCATGCTAAGATATGCCATGTTTCCAGCTAATACCTCTTTGGAGTCACCTTGTTGGTGCAAAAATACTATTTTATGCTTGTCAAACTGTGTTACCTTTGCCATTATTTGAAGATTAAACAAAAATATGGGAACAAATTTTAGGCAGCTAGTAACAAAAGTGCCTAAAGATACAATTTAATGTTTACAGCAGCCATTCTGACGTGAAATAATAAATACAGGTGTTAGTGATCACATTCATTAAGGCTCTGTACCTAAATAAAGAAGAACCTTCATTAATACCACCACTGACAATTTTATATCGAAATAGCTGCTTGTAAAAATTCTAATATATAAAACAAATGCAATCTGCCTAACTGATAAGATATTATGTCTTTACTGAACAGCAGTAGGGGAGATTATGCATTGGAACAGTGTCAATTTTGTTGATGAAATATTTTCGTCACAGTTTTCGTCAGCGACCCTTTTTTTGGTGACGAAAACGAGACGATAACAAAATTAAGAGTTACTAAAAGGATAAAAACGTTGACACTTTCGTCAACAAATAAAACGGGACAAAAATGTTTGGCAGGGCGACATCAAATCAGAACTGATTTAATTTTGTGACAGGGCGGGACAAGTTAGGAAAACATCTAATCAAACGCACAGTTGCACGAATTTGACCTAAACCCGGGAAGTCCATACAAACCTTGTTACATCTACTAGAACTACCGATGTATGGACACGTTTCTCCTTTGATGTTGTGACCAACAAAACGGTGTGTAAACCATATGACACGACTAAAAACACGACAACTCTTAAATGACATCTGTAAGCCAGTCACCCAGACCATGCAAACGTGAGCATTTTTATGTCATGCAAGGTAAAATGTTTTTTCCAGCTTAGCGTTTGTGTTTAGAGAAAATCACCACACCTTGGTGGATTAGCCTTTCCTAATCTTAGTCCTGAACACTGTCCTGTACCTTTCAGAGCGTGTCCTGCTGTAAAACGCTCACATTATCTCAGTAAGGGGGTGTTAATGATCAGGTGTGTGGGGAAGCATGTGAAACTCTAATATTAATATTAATAAAATTCCATAACTTTTAATAAATGTTTAATTTCGTGTAAGTGTGTATAATGACAAAATCAAGGGAACAGAAAAAAAAGCATTTACATTTTACACCTTTTAGTAGACTAAATCTACAGTCGATTTAGTCGACTAAATACTTACGCTAATTAGTCGACTAAAAATACAATTATTCAGATGACTAAATTATGACTAAAACCAAATTACATTTTCATTAAAAAGACTGTGACTAAAACTAGATCAAAATTTGCTGTCAAAATTAACACTGCAGTGGAGCGGTGATGACTTGTGCTTGTTTTGCAGCTACAGGACCCAGGCACTTTGCAGTCCACCATAAACTGCTCTGTAAACCAAAATATTCTAGAGTCAGATGTAAGGTCATCTTTCCAACAGCTGAAGCTCGGCTGAAACTGCGCCATGCAACAGGACAATGATCTCAAACACAACAGCCAGTTTTCAAAGGAATGGCTGAAAAAGAAAAGAATCAAGGTGTTGCAATGGCCCCATCAAAGTCCAGACCTCAACCTGACATTGTAAAGAAGAGTGCCAAAATTCATCCACACTGACATTAGAGGCTTATAAAGTCATACATAAAAGAATAACTTCAAGTTGTAGCTGCTAAAGCAGTTTCTGTCATTTATTTATACTGTTTAACTTTAGTTACATCGTGTTTATCTATAATTGAGACTTGGATGAAGATCAGGCCATATTTTAGGAGTAATCGGTTAAGAAATCCTGGTTATTCCACAGGGCTCACAAACATTTCCCTGCAGCTGTATGTCAGAATGAGCAGCTTGTCATTTTCTCAGTTTCTTCACCCTCCACAGTAGTTATCATGTAAACCCGGCAGCTCACATACATCCCTGTCCTTGCATAAAATCAAATCCAGGCCAGGATTTTCCACTTTTCCTTTGCATAAAAAAATGATGAATACAATGCCTGGCATATTGTTAAGGGAGTTGTGAATAATAAGGAATAGTGCTGTATGGGGCATATTACTCTGCTCCTTTCTTCTGTTGAAACAGGTTTCCATAAAACACTGATTAATAATACATGTCCAGTACTTACTCAGCTCCTTCAGGGTCAGCTATTATCCTGTCGTACTCTCGCGGCTTTGACTGCATCCTGCTGCAGACGAAATGTTTGTTTGCTGTGTGACTGCCTGCAGACAGTCATGTCAGCAGAAGATTCCCTGAATGAGCAAATAGCTTTTGAGCTGTTATAGTTTGAAAATATCATCAGAAGCAACTTTAAATGAATGGTGGATATTATTCTGAAAATCGTCCATCTTTTGGAGGCGAATAGAACTCATTCACAGCAGCCATTTTGACATGACAAGAAAAATACAGATGAATTTGGTCGCATTATTAAGGCTGCACTTCAGCAAGAGAAGGTCCTGGTATTGTTATCACTGACTCACTGGAGACGCTTACTGGGACACTTACAGGAACTGAGTCATTAAGGTGTTCATTTCCACCTGTGCTTTTCAAGGTATCTGATGTCAAACAGGTTTAGAGGTGAGAATATAAAAAGCACTGTATTCCTAATGACTATATCCCCAATCTTGATATGTTTGCAGAGAATACAATTAAGTCTGAGTTTCCCTCTGGCTGTAAGTGCTTTAATATTCAGTGGCTTTCTTAACTTCATTACCTCTTAATACTCTTTATTTCCCCTTCATCTATTATGAAATGGGGGAAGAAAAACCATTCTTGGTCACAGCTCTGACCCCTCTTGTTGTCTGTTTTTGTTTTATTAAGGCTAATTAAGTCAGTCCTCATTTTAGGGCAAATATTAATAAATGTAAGTTAATTAAAGAGCAGATGCGAGTGGGAAAATCTTTTGATTTTAAGTCTCTTTGGATAAGAGAATATGCTGAATGCCTAAAATGGAAATTAGACTAAATGTAATTGCCTTCATAATTGAAAGCACTTTCCATTTAAAGCTTCAGTTTGGGACTTTCTCAGTATATAAATTATTGATAGCTAGAAAAGGCTGTTTGTGGTGTAAGCCTTTTATAGGAAGAAGAGCTTATGAAAACCTGTTTTTAACCTTCCAGTAGCTTCATACTTTAGACCCAGACTTGCGGTTGTCCACCACAGGACATACATTATTGGCCACCCTTGTCTGCCTTTAAAACTTGCTTGCATTCTTTTAACCATTAAGGGGAGCGTCCTCTTCTAAACTTTAAGAGATCATCTAGAAAAATATGTTGGCCAGTTATTATTATCATTATGTTACTCATAAAATGGGTTGTTTTCAGTCTACTTTAGCAGTAGACCCATACACTTTTGTGTGAAAGTTACAGAACTCCCCTCTTTTTTGCATGAAATACGCATGCTCACAAACACCTGTGTTTTCACTCAGGTTGCCTCTGGTAAGCAATGTGAGTGTGCGTAGACTATAGGTTTGTTTGAACTAACCACATATATAGTGTCAGCAGCTTGAAATCTTGCCATTCATCCACTGCGCTATGATATATTCATGTGACACACCAGTCTACAGAAGCTGCACACTACATCCATCTGCCAAGTCCATCAGATACATGCAGTGCAGCTTGTTTCTCTGTTGTAAGAAGGGAAAAAAACAGAGCCCTCAGATGTGGAGCTAATATGGTTTTCTTACCTGTTGAGAGTGCCCCGTGAGTGCCTCCTCAGATGTCTCAATAATCATGCAGGTGTCATTTTCTCCTCTCCCCAAGCAGCAGGACACAAAAAAACTAAATGAACACCTACCAGAGCTTTATTTGAGACTTTAGTTGCTTTGTTAGTGATATGCGTCCCTCATTTACTTGAGGTTGGATCAGGTGACTCTGAACAATCCCTTAGTTATGCTATAGTCTCAGGACCCAGGAGAGCTCTTATAATGCACTGAGCATTTCTTCTCCTACTTTTCATTCCTCATGTGTTGTGTATGCCATGTCATGAACTTTTGTCTTCTTTCTCGCTGTAGTTTGTATTTCATTTGTGGCCCCACTATGCTCCTCTTTTCTCTCTTCTGTTTCCCCCACAACCAGTCGAGGCTGATGGCTGACCCTACCTGAGCCTGGTTCTACGGGAGGTCTCTGTTATATTGTTTTCAAGTAGCAGGTTCTTTCCTTAGGACTTTCATATACTTTCATATGTTCATCTGCTGTAGATATTTTGTTTTTTTTCCTTCCACTTGACCAGTTTCTGCAGGACACGCTGCACACCATGTCGAAGTAAGACAGGTTTTTGTCTAATAGCTCTCTGTGGATCAACTTGTTGGTACAAAAATACAATTTCATGTCTGTCAAACTGTGTTATCTTTGGCATCTTTGGCATAGATTCAATTAAAGAAATAAGGATAAATTGTGTTTTTTGCAACAGACGAAATTGCCTAAAGATACAATTTAAAATTGCGTCTTTGCTGAGGTGTGTGTTATATTGACAGTGGTTCATCCCTTGAGTTAGGCATGTTTTTATGCTTGAATTATTCATAGTTCAGTGTTAAGTGGTGTTGGACTGGACTGAAAATGAGTGAAAAAGGATGTCCAAAGAAAACCTTTGCAAGACCTTAAGAAAGCCTGGAGACCACTTTGAAAAAAAAAATAATAATAAAAAAGAAAGTCTGGCTCCTTCGAAGCAGAATAATGAAGGGTGGCTCAAGACTTTTGCACAATGACTTGCGGTGAGGTTTGAGACTAGTGAGGCACTGACTCATCTGGAGTCGAATGCTCACTTGAAAACAAAATAAAAGATTGTTTTTCAATTTTAATTATGCTAATGATTAATTATGCTTTAATCAGTCCATACTGTTCAACAATGACGAAAAGAGAAACAAAATATTTAATGTAAGGTCTATTTTTTTTTTTGGAGGGGGGGGTCTCTCTTTTTAAATAAATTTTTAAAAAACGTATTGTCTTACCTTTGTTTGATGAGCCGTGCACCTATTTACTACTGCGGCAGCACTGTTGCAGCTCTGCCCCCTAACGGTGTGGCATGGTACCTTCTGCCTCCCTCTGTATTTTCACCGTGCATTTGCACTGTGCACAAGACCAATCACAAAGAATAAAAATGTCACACACATTTATTCAATATATTCGACAGACTGTGGAACATCAGCATGTGTAGCACATGTGTAATCAAATTTGTATTTTGGCGATATAAAGAGAGACAGCAATGGGCACGCACCAACTGTCTGCTTCATTTACTGTATGTGACACAGCGCCACCAGAGGTGAGCCACAGCATTGCACTAGCTTGCCCCGCATTTCTTCCATGTGTTTGAACAGGCGATGCGTAAATTCCGCGATAATGACCATTAGCGTGTTAAAGTAATTCAGAAAACAGTTTTATAAAGCAGTTTTATAGAACAGTCAAGAGGTCAAATGTGATTTCTATTATCATTGTAAGTATTTTACTTTTGACTGCACGTCACTGCTTTTGCACACCACTGTAGGTGGACACAGTTCAGTTGAAGTATGTTGTACATAAAGTTACTTGTGCACAGATTTGTCAGAAATAGCAAATTTGTGTCCATGACCTCGGATGTTGTGCTGTGCTACTCGTGTTTGTTCATGTGACCGATAATTAGAAATAGCTGGCTTATAAATATTATAATGCATTAAAGTGGTGTCCAAAACATTTTAACCTATTAGATTAGATTAGATTAGATTAGATTAGATTAGATTAGATTAGATTCAATTTTATTGTCATTGAACACAGTAACAAGTACTTGATCAATGAAACGCAGTATTTAGCACATACAAAATAATGGGTGAGTGAATGAGTGCTCATGTGGACAACACACCCTGTTCTTCACTGATATTAAACCCACTCTCATATTAGTTTTATTGCACCTTGAAGGGTAGGACAACCTATGCTATTAACTTTCTTATTGGTCCACAGCGCCACTGCATTTCAGCATGATCAAAGCTCCAATCAGCCAGAGTAATTGAAAACGTGTGTGGGTGTGTGGACCCTTAATGGAAAATGTGTTATGCGCTGTGAAACATTTTTTGTATTTCCATCTTTAGTGTCATAGAATTAGTGAATAAGAGGCATAAGCTGTTGTGTTTTATAGCATGGGGTGAAAAATCAAATCACATGACTGATGTAACTGTGTGTGTGTGTGTGTGTGTGCGCGCGCGCGCGCAGTTTAATAAAAAAATAAAGGTTTCACCTTCCCAGCAGTTACAGATTTAAGTTTTTGTTTATTCAGCTGTTAAGTAATTCAAAGTCCATACTTTGAGGTTTGTGCTGGGACTGAATGTTAGACTAATGTTTATATATATTTTTTTGTCAGAACCATTTATATAAATGAAGTTAGGCTAATTTAAAAAAAAAACAAACGTCACTGTACAGCATAATGCACTAGTAATACTTTTAGGTCGGTTACCTAATAACCTGCCGTCTGAATTTTTAGAACATTAGAGTGATTTATTGTTATCTTTACTTATTTCATATTGTTTTGCAGAATTGGGAGTTCAAATAATTTGGTTATATATTTATTATACATATTACAGTCAACAGAAAGGGGAATACTTAACATATATACCTTTATTGCTCATTTTATAGCAGTGCTATTTAATTATTTTTTACGTTATTGAAAACAATTACTCAAAAATTGTTAGTTGTTATTTTAAAGCACTGATTGCTCTTCTTTCTGTTGTCTTATTGCACGGTAGATGTAAATTTTAGTGCACACTCTGATCTCCTTCTATCTAAATTATTGTCATCACTTACTTTTCATTACTGAGCCCTCCCTAGCTGCCTTCACTTGGTGCATACTGCACCAGCTTAGATGCTAACAGCCTTCCTCAGCTTAATATTGTCATAGGTTAGCTTTTTCGAACATGCCATCTGCTTGGTCTTATTTTTGGGGGACATGTTCCACTAACCTTTACACCAATTTTTGCATGTCAGTGTAAATGTGGATTATGTGTCTTTGGTTTGCAGATTTTAGCCAGTGTGTATTTTAAAAAGTGATAAACAACTATAGTCATCATTACAAATAAAAAATAGCACCAGTTATCCTCAACATAAGAGATACCAGATTTCTCTGGCTTTTGTGAAGCGTTTACCGTGTATTGTTTTACTCAGAGTAGAGCTCTTTACACAGCTTTGAAGCTTAAAACAGAAGTTATAGCTTGAGAAGGTTTCTTCAGATATTTACAAATGAGGCACCAGGTAAACAAAAACATTAATGAGGGATGGGTAAAGCACCAAAGAGTATACTGAATGTCTCAAAATAGAAACATGAAAAGAGACAAAAAATAGTTTCCAGTATTTATAAGCGCTTCAAAGAGTCCTCAGAATAGTTATACCTGCAGGAGAATAGAAAAGTATTTCTAAATCACACCTGGAAGGAATTTGGGTGGGGAAATGTCATTACTCCTGCCCAAAAAAGCCAAGGTGCAGGAAGAAATTGTTGGCGTGTATATGGATCATTAGTAGCTAATTGTTATCATTTTAGGAACATCCATAACTCAAATCATTTTGGATTAATAGCCACAAAAATTTAGAATCAGTATTTAGGACAACAATTCCATTTCACATTGACAGTGATTATGGCAGCCACAGCAAAGAACATTCAAACTAAAGAAGAGAAATGCTTAATGACAGTACTGTTTATTAGAGGCTCTGATGAGGAAGTGCCTGCAATCAGATGCACCACAGTTTGAAGACTGGTTAAAAATTATTTATGAAATCATTTATGTATCATCTCACTTAGGCTAGACTTCACTTATCTGGAAGTGACAAATGATTTCTTTATTAAGATCCAACCATCCAATTAATTAATTAATTCAGGGGTGTGGTTGGCCTGGCGTCTATCACGGTCATAGGACGAGAGGCAAGGTACATCCTGGACAGCTTGCCATTCTGTCACAGTGCTATAGAGAGGAAGATGAAGCAACTGTAGTGGGGGAAATAATTATTTGCTGACTTAAAAAAAAATGGACAGTCTCTAATGTTTATTTTAGTTAGTTGGGACCACAGTCACCAAGAACACTGTTAATAACACATTACACTGTAACGGATTGAAATCTTGCAGCACCTGGAAAGTCCCCATTTTCAAGAAGGCACATGTACAGGCGCATCTTAAGGTTGCCAGTGAACATCTAAATGATTCCGAGAAGGCTTGGGAGGAAGTGCTGTGATCAGATGAAACCCAAAATCGAGTTCTTTGGCATCAACTCAACACACAAAGAAATAGAGGTACGAGAATGGACCTAAAAAGGTACAAAGCTTTGTCGCTCCAGCTGTACCCTAGTGGAGTACAACATTGTACCTCTGAGCCTAGGAATTTTGATTTTG
>VUQK01009275.1:10030-21771 GCA_015106715.1 Bujurquina vittata | reverse complement strand
CCCCGGTGGCCAATCTTAAATTCACAAAAAAGAAAACCCCCCCCCCCCCAAAAAAAAAATAAAAAATAAAAAAATAAATAAATTGACAAAACACATTATTCCAGGCAGCAACTTACTGGAATATAACAGAAATCCAAGGGCAATGGTTTCAGCATCCCACATTTACTATGAACATGTTTTACAGAAGCGTGTTTTCACTTCCTGCATTGCACTAATGCATATTTATGAGCATGTTTGCAGCCTTTGGGTGCTTATTCCAGTAGTGAGGAAGCCAAGTAGTGCCAATGCTTTTTTCCTCAGGGCCTGAATGAACAATTTAACTTTGGGGATTAAGCACCAAATGTGCAGCTTTCCTTTTTTTTTTTTTTTTTGCTTAATAGGAATATGCAGTGTTCACATTGGAATGCTCTACATAAAATTCTGTGCCATTAATTATTTATCAGTTTAATGCTGTTGCTGTGAACGTGCTTGCCTCACAGGTTTTGGAGCAGCACCCCGACGGACGCTGGAAAGGCTGTATCCATGACAACCGGACAGGAAATGACCGTGTGGGCTACTTTCCATCCACCATGGTAGAGGTCATCAGCAAACGCACAGGTGAGCTAACACCGATGTGTGCGTATGTGAGGGTGTGCTGCTTTTTAAACTGATTGAGCTGTAAATGAGTCAGGCACATATACGTGGAGATACTTGGGGGCACAAATCTCTCAAACTGGTAATCTTGATAAAAACACTTCCGTCAGCTTTTCCTGGACAGACCAAGTTAGAGCAAGTCACATCAGAGGCTTTCATTGCGTTGATCTCATACTCTGGGAGAGGAGCTGTCTGTGAGGCGGCCAGCATCAAAGTGGTGCCGTACGGCCACCCGTCATCCCTGCGTCGCTGCAGTCCAATCCTTGTGGTGGAATTTTTGAGTGCTTTGGATCTACCTGAGGGAAAAAAAAATTGTGAATTTGATCCAAGTATGCAAGTACTGTAAGTAATACATGCCACAATTACCAACACCTTCCTGATGGGTTTCAGTGTTGCCACCCAAGACAGTATAAAAGATAGACGTGGTTACGGTGATGTCATGAACTGGTTTCTGAAGTTCTGTTCTGAAGCCTCGAGATTAGCATTCTCAACGCTGTTCTTGGTTTCAAACAAGCGGATATGCCGAGGAGGGGCGGGTCTGACAGTGTAACTGGTTGCTCATTGGCTAACAAATTGTCAGTAACAAGCTGTTTGCCAATGAGCGTCCCACGGATAATCCTCCATTTTGAAACATAGTGTGACCAAGATTTACAAAATAGTTCATTTTAATTCAGTATGACTCAAAAGGAGTAACTGAGCCCGTAAACTCAGCAGGAAAGTATTTACAGAGGTCAAGACAGAAAGCTTCTTTTCCATAGACTTCTATGGGACTAGAAGTCTTTTTACAGCCACAGCTGTCGTCACCTGATGGCCTTTGGTACTTCATCGTTGGCTTCATTTTTCTGACCCGGATGCTACATCCATGTTTTATGCTGTCTGCGGTTGCCGTTTACCATTACTTGCTAAAGGCTGGCAGGAAAACATGAATAAAAGCCAAAGCTAAACATTTATTTACATTTATTTGCACCTGTAAAAGGAATAGATTGACATTCTGGGACATTTTTTAACTTTTGTGCCATAATTTGAATGGGAAATATCTCCCTTTACATCTGGAAGGTTGCATAACAAATCTCAGAGGATTGTATATGGATATTTATAAAATTGGTCACTGATTATATTAGAACCAGTCAAAGGTTTGAAAAGTTTGGTTCAAACTTTTGGTGGCCTGCAGATATATAAATATTAAGCAGAAGAAAATAGATGGATGGATGGATTTATTCACCTTGGAGCATTAGCTGAGAAAATGGACTCCATTGTCCATTCCATCTGTTAGGATAACTTTAGCTGTTCAAAGGTAAGAAAATCTTCCTAGCAGAACTCCTAAACCTGACTGATTAACACCTTTGATCGGATCTGTTTAAAACCAGTGTAAAACATGTTTGAGTTTAGCTTAAACCTTTTCCCAGGGTTCAAGCTGAAGTAACTGGCTGTTGTATTCTAAGCCTCTGCATGAGTGGACGTGCACCCAAAGTATCAAATGATTTGCTTAGCATGTACACCGTCATTGCTTGGTGACCAGCCTATTAATTTAACTGCCCCTCCCATCGTAAGCAGCTATTATTCACCTGGGTGAGCCGCACAGAACATATTCAGATCCATTGTGCCATCTCAGTGTGACTGAGCAGCCACAGGGAGGCTCAGATGCTTTTAACTGTCTGTTGGTGTTGGTCTCTGAAGGTCTGATTGTTTTGTTTACCATCTGTATGTCTCTGTAGTTCAGTGTATGTCTACTTGTCTTAGTCCGTATGAGTGTCTCTCACCACCCATTACCTGTAGCCTGTTCATGCTCATAATGTTCTCCCCTGATTACCTTTACATGCTGCATTTACCACCGTGGAACCGTTGTGGCACCACCCATCTCCACATACAGTAACCTACAGCAGCTGTATGCAGCCTTATACTGTATATGGCAGCTGTACGCAGTGCAAAAACAGCTGGAGTGCTCCCACTTGGCTTGCACAGCCAGACTGACTAATCACTGCTACAGCTTATCTGCGCATACACAGCATCAGCAGCAGCTGTTCTAGCGGGGAGTTTCATTTACTCAGCTGTTTTTCATCAATTTTTAATTATTCTTTTCTCCCAGTCACTCCCTTCTCCATATTGTGTTGCTCTCATCTGCACCTCCTTTTTTCACTAACAGGAAAGCAACGGCAGAACATTTTTTCACGAATGAGTGTTCATAATTTTACCTAAATGCTGCTGCAATGGTACCTGTGTGTTTAAGGTGGAAATTACAGTATTTCAGTGTAGAGTGACCACTCACATTTAGCATGTGGAAGGACTTCTAGGCAGCTGTGTGAGTCAGTCGTTCAGTAAAAACAAAGGGTTCAGTGATCTTCTTGACACGGAGGAAGCATGACCACGTTCCTAGGATCCAAGTTCAATATTCAGATAACATTAAGCACACACTAATTGTGTTTGGGTCAAAGTCAGTGTTAAGATAAAATATTTCATAGATATTATCCTTTTTTAATAAACGTCAAACTTTTATTAGCACAGCTAATTGGCTATAACCAGTGTTGCGATGTCCCTAAATCCAGTCAACAAATTGACAAGTTATTAAAAAAAAAATCCTCAAGTCTGAAGTGTCCATTAAAGGAGCTGCAGCTCGTGGTTGGGTTTTCACTGCTCTGGAAGTTGCACCTTTAAAAAAATGGTCATGGCTCAAACCGATGGGTTTATTAACACTTGAAAATGCTGCTGCCTTTAAACATCAATAAAATGTTATAAAGTTATGGCACATTTTCTTGAATTATCCCTACGTGGCAGTAAAAAGAGAGAACAGTTCTGATGGTTTTAGTAATGTCCTGAAAATCTGACCTGTAAGGGCAGCATTACTGAGCTCTTGCCAGTGCTACAGTTTATTGTGTGATTACAGCTGGCAAACAGCTTGCAGCTCACACACAGCATGCAGGAATATATGCCATGAAAATAATAGAACAAAAACAAAAAAACTTGAACATGCACCTGCAAGGAACAAAATACATTGACTGGTCAGCCGTGCTGTTAGCTCGCAGAGAGGAAAAGTCCTGAAATCACATCTGGATTAGCGCGCGGCGCGCTAGCTTCATTACTTCAGTGCTTTCTCTCATTCAGGATTTCTTTCTGGAAACATTCTTTCCATATTCTAAAAGTTAACAGAAAAAAATACTATTGCCAAAAATGCAGTATGCATGAGGCAAATTTCTGCCTCCACCTTTTACTCAAAGAGGACACACATGGGTAACGTTACTGTATTGTACGCTTGTGGCAAATAGCATGCGACAGAACATATCTTTAGAGTGTGAGTAGCACATATTTGCTGTTTTGCACCATAAAGCTGGTTGATTCAAGTATAAGTTGATTATCAGTCCCTCAGCCCATCTCCACTTTCACCCTCCATAACTTCCTTATTTCAGCTCTCCATTCATTTCATTCCACCGATGTCCACATTTGCTCGATCACCACTCCTCTCCATCCTCTCGCCTTTCATACATCAGCTGTGTCCTTCATCCTCCTCCCTCTTCCTCTTGATTTGATTTGTAACTTCAGTCATTGTTTTTAATTTTCCCTTTTTTTTCTCCCCTTTTTTCTTACGTGTAATTCTCTGTTTTGTCGTTTGTTTGTCACGTGGCGGTGGCCCACTGTTGCCTGGTTGTGTGTGTGTTTTCCGTGTGTCGTCACGGTGGGTGTTATCTAGGTTTGGCCAGCACAGTCATTTGCACTCAACAGTTTCAAAAGATACCGCTGGTTCCCCCGGCGACGGTTGCCCCTGCCAACGCAGTAGTCAACGGCAACGACACCACGTTCCATCAGATCCATATCCTGCCTCCACCGCCTCCTCCTCCACCACATTCCCATCAGCCACTGCTTCCACTTTTCACTTCCTTTGGCTATAACAGGTCGCCCGTGACAAGCCCACAGGGAGACACACCCACTGCCCCAGGTACATGCCCACTTTTTCATTATTATTATTATTATTATTATTATTATTATTATTATTATTATTATTATTATTATTATTATTACCAAAGCTTTAAAGGATGCTTTCCTTATGTTTTGTGAAGTAATAGCCAGTAAAAAAACTCATGTGGTCATGTAAGATTCAAATTGGCATTTTGATGTTTCTTTTTAAGAAGGCATCCATTAAAGTTTTCTGTTATAGATCATTATTCATGTAATTTTATGTGTTGCTCATACTGTCTAACTTTTTTTTTTAATTGGTGCTCTTGTCATTTCCATCACTGAGATCCAGAATCAGTTTTGGGAAAGAAGAGTTTAGACTTAATATTTCAGGTGTTTTAGCCGGCTCCATGGGCATGTGCCACCATGCGCCATTGCACTTAAAATATAGAATTCTCGTGATTGCATACGTCATGATTAAAACAGAGGGCCTGTGAAAGTTCATTTAGATATAGAGCTTTATTTTTTCATCTCTAGCATACATACAGTAGCATACATGCTAGTCATCGCAAGTGTATAGAGTTAGGGTAAAGTACTCCGATGTAAATTATATTACTTTCGTATTTACTTGGCTGCATACAGCAGATGTGGCTGATCACGAATCTGATTTTAACCATCTAATTTTTCCTGACTAACCTGCAGAGAGGTTTTATTTTATTCATATAATCCATGAGTAATGAATTATTCAGGACGCTAACGTAGCTTTAATCACAGGAAACACATCCTGTACACTCCTATGCAGTGAAGTTTCCTCCAGTGCATTTAATATACATCAAAGTCTTAACCCTCTCTGGTCTAACTGTTGCAACAGCCCCCAATTCTAACCCTAACCCCAACGCTATTCCTTAGCACTATGAATATATTATTTATTATATTGATTCAGAAGGGAAATGTAATCAAACCAAAAGTTACATTTTCTCATTGCTGAGAGTCGTGGTTAAACTTGGGGTTGTTACCAGTCTGCTATTAATTAATGTTTTGCATTATTATACACGTATACAAAGCATTTCAGCCAAAGAGCCCAACAGAAAGAACTGCTTTCTGCCACGTTTTTTTCTTCTTCAGTTTCTTGCAGAGAGTTTAGATGCCAAGTAGGAAGAAAGGTTCCTCATTTTGTGACAAACCTCTGTTCACCTGAGTTGGTTTGCACTTCAGTTGTCTTGATTTGTAGTTTTTGGTTTACAGTTTTTTTCCTCCCTTCCTTCTCTGCTGTTCCTCCCTCCTTCCCTGTATAATCACCATGATCCCAGCCGCCAGGGCGACCCTGCTAGCTCCTTATACCAACACACCTCACACAGATCTCTCTCCTGACCAGCAGAGTGTTTTCTGTTCTGTCCTCGTCCTGCGTCGCTTCATTTTAACGTCACTTTTACCCACCCTCAGTATCCTCAATGTATGCGTTTGTATGTGTGTGTGTGTGTGTAAGGTGGTAAAATGCTTAAATAAACTGTGTCTATACCAGGCTGTGGAGAGTTGGAAACTGTTATGAATGTGTATCAACACCAGCAGGTCTCACTGGAGTTGAGATTACCACTAGCAGAGGATAAAACCATAAAGGAGTTTCCTGTATTGAGAAGAGTTTTAGTTTTAACTGCAGGTTTGTGTATCAGGGTTTTACGGAGCTCATGCCTCAGATGACAGGCTTTTCTCTTTAAACATATGGGTGATATTTTCTTTCTAGCTATTCAATGAGAACTTGCTTCTGGAATCATACAAATTAGAACTTCCTGGATTCTTAAACAGGAGAAAAAAACTGTAAAAGTTGGCCAGTTACAGAGTATAAAATGTCAAGTGTTGTGTAAGAGACCCAAATGCAGTGTTAGAAAATGTCACCCTCAGTGTTTTGCAGGTAAGTTTGTCACTGACTATAAGTTGCTTTGTGAATGGGAGCCTTCACTGGAGACCATTTTGTTACCTCGAGGAAGATAAATAACTTTCACACAGTGCAACAAGTAGGAAAACAGCACTTTGTTCATGATAGCTGCATCAGCTCAAAGGCATTTTTACAAACAATTTGACTGGAATGTAGGGCCGTTCAGTCATGTGTCCAAGGTCACGTGGAGGGATGCAAAATGGCCACAAGAAGGAGCTGTGCCATCACATGAAAGCAAAGGGAGCTTTTTAATGTGTGTGTTTCTCTGGGGCACTCTTGGTCGCACATATAAACCATTATCCAACCCTTGTTAAGATGGTTATAATGGTTTATTTATAATACTCTCCAAATGCACTACAGCAGCCCCATTCTGAAAAGCCCAACATATATAATCACATACTTTTGGATGCATTATATATGTATGTATGTGTATGTACATTATGGCATATATGTGTATATACACAGATTTTCATGTTATGGATTTATTTATGTACTATTGGTATATAAATGTTTTCATATATCTATATATATATATGCTGTATTTTTTCTGTGTGTCTGTGCGTGTGTGTCTGTATGTGCGTGTGTGTGTGCGTGTGTGTGTGTGTGTGAGAGAGAGAGAGAGAGAATGAAAGTGTGGTGTGTATGTAGGTTTGAAACCTATACCTTCCTTTATTGCTCCTTTCCCCTACTGGCCCCTTTTTACTGCCTCTCTTTTCCAATTATGACTTTAGAGTTAATTAAAGTCCGCTTTATCGTTCCCTTTCTGAGAATATGATGTTGGGAACATACTTGACAGCTTCATGGATCAAGGCAGGTTGTGATTTAAAATGCTGTAGTTTGAAGAGCTTCAGGACTAAAATGTACCACTAAACGTTTGCGTGTTTTTAAGAAGAAAACACGAAGCCCCCTGAGAGGCATTGTGTTTATTAAACCTTATTTGGGGAGCTTGTAAATCTGCAAAAGTCAGCTGCTGGAGCTCTCTATGCTGTTTAATGTATAATACTATATATTTTATAAATAAATCTATGTTTAGGACACTGTAAAATGTCATAAAAACATGATTTGCAAGGGATTTGAAGGCCAGACTTAAAATGTCATAAAAAATAGGAAATGCTAAAACTGTGGAAAAATATGTGCTCACAGTGAGTATGATGATAGCAGCGTGTTTCAGTGGCGACGGGACAGGGACAACAAAGACTGAGCCTGGTGAAACACGGTTTCGAGAAATGTGACGTGGCATCCGAAAGCCTGGCTAAAGTCCCTTTATTTATTTATTTATTTACTTTTTAATATTTCATAAAAATTTGAAAATTGCAGATTTTATTTTTTTTTATCAATACGTCGATATCTGAATTTGTAACTTGAAGATGTCAGACTGTCTGTTCTTTGAATTATTGTGTGTTAGTAAAGATGTAAATAGATAAATAGTAATGTTAAGGAGGTTCATAAATGATTCAGCAGCTGAGATGTTGCTGTGTGAGGATTTGGGGGGAAATGATGCCTTGTTTATTTGTAGTTTATGCATCAGAAACTGTTCAAACTACAATTTTGGAGCATAGTTTTGGGAGATTATAGTAGACGGTGAAGTTAAGATAACAAACACTGGAAATATTGGAAAGTCCAGTTGATTACCTCATTGGCTGTTCATGTGTGCAGCTGAGATTCACGATCTGCGTCTTTGCTTTTTGTGTGCCCAGTCACAAATCTCTGTAATCCATGATGGTATTGAGGGAGCATTAGTACAAATGGCGTCAGTATAACTTTCATCTGTCCCATCAATGCTGAGCACTGTAAACAGCTTTTCAGGGAAGGCCTCGCTTTTTTAGCAAGACGACGCCAAATCAACTCCACCAGCATTAAAAGAGTCCTGCTGCTAAACGTTCCTGCCTGCAGCCCAGACCTGCCACCCATTAAAAACATTTGGTGCATTATGAAGTGAAAATAAACCATTGGGTTTTCAATAGAGCGACAATTTAATATTTAAACAATTTACATATAATTATAATTTCAATTTAAAAACAGTTGTAAATTTGTTGCATAGTATTGGACACATAATATTGACAGTATTGACAGCTGCAACACGAATATTAAATAGGGTAAAACAGATAAAAACTTTTAAGGACTGAACTAACCTCATGTTAAATGAACTGAGATAAAATGATTTTAATTTGAATATAAATATCATATTTATCTTGTCTTGTCATGGCATCAGAGTAAGGTTCATTTTCAGGGGAAGAGCAGGGCCACAACATGCAGTTAATGGCCTGGGAATGGATTCAGACCCAGACCTCTGCATTAGCCTTCTGCCATATGGGTTGTCTGCTCAACCCAGTGAGTCTTTAATAACGCTAATCTAACATTAAAAGTTGACTTATGCATATTTTTATGTTAAAAGTACCTTCAGTGACTCTAAACTAAGAGGCTTTGCTTATTATGGTGGACATGTAGACAGTTACTGCTAGAGTTTTTTTTTTTAGCTAATAAAAAGCTACTTCAACTCATGACAGACGGTGTTAGCAGCTACCTGTTAAATGTGACAGAGCCTTAGCAGCAAAATAGACAGTCTGTGCTGTTACAAAATAACACTGTATAAATAAGCAACCTATTGCTAACACAGTGCTGATTACTATAGCTCTGTTCCCCCCTAAAAAGCCAATTAGTACTGCTTTAAAGTGCAAACGTTTGATTGCAAGACAGCACCAGTTTCCTCGGCCAAAGTAGACTCAGTGAGCGGCTAACAGTGGTATTCTGTGTTGAAGGTTGTCGCGGCTCAGAGGCAAGTCCTCACAGTTCTCCTACCCCATCCATCGGGCCCCATGGAGGCTCCAATGAAGAGATCTGGGTACTGCGCAAGCCTGTGGCAGGTAACTAAGCCGCGCTGCGCTGAGCCCTCAACCCCTGAAACCTTACAGTCTGGTGAGGGGTCAAACAGTATCTGACGTCCATTCAGAAAACTTTTCATACCCAGCCCTGCCATTTTCAAGTGCCTACAGTAGTACGAATGTGGGCAAGAGCAGAAACCACCGTTTGTTTGAGCAAAAAGATGATGTGGTTTGAAGACTTTCAGATACTCTTTGACCTGCTCCTGACAGTCTCCCATGTCCTGCTTATCCCTCCATCCGAAGCTTAGCTGAAGTCAGCGGCCTCATGTGTAGGACTGCAGCCATCTGCATTGGTCTACAGTCTTTGTGCGTGCGTGTCTTTCCAACTGCTTGTGTGGGAACATCAAGAAAACTATAAAAACAGGGATAAAAACAGAGAGAACAGATGGTGTGTGTGTGTGTGTGAGACTTGTATGAAAGGGTCTTTATTCCACTTTTCTGTTTGTCCCTCAGTC
Organism: Bujurquina vittata; assembly: GCA_015106715.1. NCBI lineage: Eukaryota > Metazoa > Chordata > Actinopteri > Cichliformes > Cichlidae > Bujurquina > Bujurquina vittata. The sequence goes on along the minus strand of VUQK01009275.1, from coordinate 11,983 downwards.
GTCTGTCATGCTGTCTTTCTGTCCTGTGCATCCAACCACATGCTGCCCAGTGCATTTCAATGGAGAGTCACACCTCTTACCACGCTGCTTTGGATATCAGCTAAACCACTCAATGTGTGTGTGTTTGTGCGCGTGTGTGTGCGTGTGACTGTATGCATCCATCTTGTTGCACGTTTGCATTTGTATGAACAAAATCTATACATATCGTTTGGGCGGTTGCATGCGTGTGTGAATGCATGTGTATGTCTTGTATGTGTGTGTGTGTATGTGTGTATTGCAGGTGGTGATCGCAGCAGCGTGGGGAGCTCCGGCAGTGTAACCAGTGTGAGGTCATCAGGCAGTGGTCAGAGTGCTGGCAGTGCTGCACACATCCTTCATGCACAGGCTGAGGGGGTTAAGGTACCACACACACACACACACACACACATGCTGGAATTAACCTTAAGCTAACCCTACCTGCTGGTGTTAGATAAGATTTCTGAGGTATGACTTGCTTTTTATTTTTTCTAAACTGGAAAACAGGTCTTCTGGGTCCAAATGGTTCTTGCCGTATCATCCCAAACAGATTGTGTATTATTCCAAACTTGATTGGTCTTGAAGGCGGCCCTTTGCGTCCAGTAGATACTGGGACCTCGAAACAGAGTGACTTCACTGAAGCCTCTACGGCTTTTCTGTTAGAAAAATAAATGGAGATGTTGGAAAACATTTAAGTTTATATACGGCTAAAAAAAATGTTTCTTTAGATGTTTCCTATTGAAAAGATATTTGTTGATATTCTATAACTAACACTGTTATCTGTAATTTGTCTAAAGGCAAACAATTAAAGACATAACTTCAATTTGACCATTTTATGCTTTATGCACTTAGATGTTACATTAAAAACAACATTTGGTGATCTAATAAAGTGCACGACGACGCTAAAGACTGAAGCAGTGGGACACAGTTTGAGATGCAGAGCCGTGCGGCTGAGACATTATGTTCCATGTTTTCTTTCAAAATGGTCATTAGCTGAAGCGTGACAGACACGTTCCGCAGGTGTTGTAAACTGAGGTGCTTTTAAATCTACTAAAAGCAAAATTTTAGACTCAGACTCAGCGACATCCTCCATTCTCTCTGCGCCTCGCCTCTCATTCGTGGCAAGTTTGAGTTTTATTGCAGTACTGCAGGTTTCGGAAGAGGTTTTAATGTGATTAATGCAGCAGCAGTCAGCATGCATCACGTTGTTTTTCTAAAGACAGCCTTTTCTGTAGAGATCAATCTTAACTCAGATGATGGAGGTAAAGAATATATAAAATGCAGAAAGAGCACCTAAGCAGTTGACGCTTTTCTTACTGAGGATACGTGCTCGAGCAAAGGTGTGACTGTCCCCTGAAGGAAACAGTAGGTAATTTATTGTGAATATATGACCAGGAAATGGAGTTTGTTGGTTGTGCAGCTTCAAGCAATGCATAAAATATCAGATATTATGATTTCAGGAAACCAAAGCACTTCAACGGGATGTATTTGCCACTATTGATGTGTTATGGATTAGCATTTGTTAGAAGCAGTATGACGTTTTTTTCTGTAATAAATGAAAAGCAGAATTCATTATCCCTGAAATACACTCACACTTACAGCTCTGGTTGAACCTGCAGCCTTTGGTGACCAATGTAACAGTAGTGAGGTAGTTCCTTGTCTGTTATGTGTAACCTTTCCATACTCCTGCCATTGTTATGTTTTAATGTGCCACAGGTAAACTGTTAAATTTGGCTTGCATATCGGCACGGGGAAGCCATTCCTCCTAATTTACAGATGTCTGTCAAGGCAGGAAGACTGTGACGATATTTATACAGCTCCAATTCACAAAAAACAGTCGCCTCAAGGCGCTTTGTATTGTAAGGTAAAGCCAAGCCAAGTTTATTTATAAAGCACAGTAACCACTGACCAAAGTACTGTACATCAGGACAAGAGAAG
>VUQK01009272.1:2289-37506 GCA_015106715.1 Bujurquina vittata | reverse complement strand
TTACCTTGAAATATTATTATTATTATTATTATTATTATTATTATTATTATTATTATTATTATTATTATTATTATTATTATTATTATTATTATTATTATTATTGGCAGAATATTGGCAACAATTGCGAAAATATTTTTTAATTTGCATTTAGATTAGAACATTTAAAAATATATAAGCAGCAGGTAAACCAGCGAAAGAAGAAGCTCATGCACGTAAATTGGCAACAATATGAAGGTAAATAGCAGCTGCTGTTCAAAATAATAAACATGCAGGCCATTTATTTTTTATTATTTTCAAATACCAAATGAACTTATTATTGTTTAAACATTTCAAATGCAACATTTGTCTTAAAACATAATTATTTTTTACATCTTGAATGCTCGTCATAAATCTGCAGTGAACATGCGTTTAGCTTCCTGGAAGCGCGTTTCGGGACGCAGTAATTCTAGCAGCGCACAAAGCGGGTGAGACTCCCAGAGGCCAATTTACAGTTTGTATACATTTACTGGCTCCAGATAACAGCGACGACCCGAATGAGCATATTTTATGCATCCAGACAGATACAGTCAACATTTGCTCATCGCCTCCCATCTGCAGCCACTTTCCTCATCAGATCTGACAAATAAATGATGCGTATGAGGATGCTGAAGTGATTGAGCCGTACTCAGAAACCTGCATGTTGCAGGTTAAATGATGTTTAATAGCATGATCTCATGTCACAGCCCCACCCCCCCCCGTCCCCTCCCTTTACATGTCTATTATGTCTAATCTGTGTCTGTAGGAGTAATTCTCTTTTATAAGGCGCTCATAAATCTGGACTAAAACCCAGTGACATTTCCTCGAACTCTTTGTTCCTCATTCTGCAGGTTTAAACAGTATTTAAGTGTCCAAACAGAGATCAATATTCATTTTTTTGTGTCGTCATCATAGCTCTCACAGTCATGTAAAGTATTCTGGTGCAAAAACAAAAAAACAAAAAACAAACGGATGACTTTTCCAGAAAATTCCTCCTGTGTAAGTGTTTTCCAGTCCAGCTGCAGGCCAGCGCAATGATTGTGTAAGATGACAGTTTGAGTCACACTGTTGTTTATTAATGTGAGTATAAATATATTTAAGCGCTCCGGTGTCGTTCGTCTTGCACAGCAAGGACACTTTTTTTTTTTTGCATTAATCCCGAGCAACCTGGGCTACTCGAAGGTTTGTTGATGGAAAATAAGCCCGAAGGAACTTTATGGGAAAACAAGATAATAAATAAGGTTTGTACTGTTTTACAATGTATGCTAAACACCAGCACTGGAAGATGTATGAGAATTTATTGGAGTTAGCGCCACACAATACCCCAAGACAAGTCCATGTTCGGTATCACCAAAAATTATTAATGCGCAGGCCACGAAATTAAACTAGGCTAAAGGCTTGTTATAAAACTTTTTTTTTTATTGTAGCCATTCAGTGTAATATATATATTTATATATTTTATAATATATTTCTCACGCTTCAGTTTCAAAGTGTCTCCTTATTCCTAACTGGTCCAGAACACTCACATCTGCAGATAATAAATACATTAATAATGTGCTAAAGTCTTAAATTCTATTGAATAGATAATCCACCTGTCAGTGCTGGAAAGTACTTTTACTCAAGTACAGCTGTTTACTATTCATTTAAACCTCTGCTATATTTCAAATATTGTGTTTTTTTAACCCCACTACATTAATAACAGTCTATATGCTATTGCTATATTCACTTAAATCACAGATCACAATGTGCAGCTTCTCTCGGTTTAAATAAATGTAATCCAAGAACAACAACAAAGCTTGTCATAGCATGACTAGCAGGCGCTATGTCGACTAAGTAAAGTCAAATTTTTTTATGTACCACCTTTCAAAATAAATGTCACAAGGTGCCTCACAGCAAAACACAAAAAAAAAAAGACAAAAAAAGTTGCCTATAAGCAACTTTACAAAGATCATTTTTTAGCTGCTTTTTTAAAAGAGACCACCAAGTCCACAGATCTCAAGGGCGAGAGTCTGGGGGCCACCTTTGCACATGCTCTGTCTCCCTGCTGCACAGCCAGCAGGTACTGATCACATGACCGTGTGGATATAAAATGTTACTCTGTAACAGTATTCATATTTCTTTTCTAGTTTGATCATTTGTTTTGTGTGATAAACCACAATCTGCAGACTGTAATATAAATTGAGTACAAGTATTAGTTATCACAATGGTATTTATACATTTCTGATATTAAAATCTATTTTAAACAGAAAAAAGTGAGGGAAAAACTTGAGTCGAAGCAGTGGGGTGGTAGAAAATTAATCTCCACCAATTAGACTGCAATATGATCCAGTTAAGCTCTTCAGTCATTCTTGTCATGTGATCACCAGCATCATAGCGAGCGACCCCAAAAATCTGGACCACCAGAAATTCTCTCAACTAAGGGGTCCTCTCTCCTGGAAAGAGTGCCCCCCCGCTGAGATTTTTCCGTTTTAGCTTAGCATCTTGAATTTCACTTTGCTGCCATCATGCCTGGCCATACAGTATACCTGCTGCCTTATATTTACCCTGAGCTTCATGCAAGCACTGCTTCTCATAAAGTTGGGACAGTTGATAAGTAGATGGCACTCTTCTTCTTCTTCACTCTTAATTCTCGCTGGATGAGAAGTTGTCAGAGTTATGATAGCCAGTTTCCATGGAAGGCAGTAAAAGCCCCGGGCACTTTATCAAGCTAATATTAACTGTTAAACACTCGTGTATTAAATGTCTGGGTGGGTTGAGTCTCGAATTATCCTCAAAATGCCATAAATTACATTAGTATTTGCAAATGTACAATAACAATAACAATCCGAGCCCTTAACATAATACTGAGAGGCCTTGATTTGTGAACTGTCCTAAGAACTTTTATGAGCAGGATAGGAGAAAGTCCATCTGGCCTGTATTTAATGTCAGCCTTTCCGCCTCCATTAAAAGCTGTCCTATACGTCCCTCTTGACAACCCCAGGACAGGGCAACTCATAAAACAAACCAGCCTCGCAGGTTTCAGCCAATATTTAACGCTTTGAAAAAGTAACTGTGTACAACAAATTACCTCGGCGAGAGCAGAGGAGGGGGGCTTGTGTCTGCAGTGCTTGAGAGATTAACATGACTAAAAGCGGTGACGTCTCAAGTGCTTTGAGGCATTATCTGTGAAGTTGCTCGATAGGCTGATGGAGATTTCTCCCTGTAATGCATCAGGCAAGGCCTCAGTGCCCATGGTGGTATTAAAAAAAAAAAGTCTACAAAGTAACCCAACAAGTGCTTGTGAAACTGCGAAGCTGCGTGCAAAAAACATAAAGGTTTATGTTAGTAAGCCTGCTTCTTCCTCTTTTGGGAGATGATTTTGATAGTGTCTCTAATTGTCATGATGATAAGGATAAGGATCATGATGTAAACATCTTAAGAAAATGCTCATGAATTTTTTTTTTACCAGCAGAGAAAGAAGAAGTGTTAGAAAATGTAATTTTAGTGCTAAAACTACATGTTAGGCATCAGAATAAAAGCTGTCAGTTATATTAGTTTATCAGTTTTTTTGTATTATTGTGCACAAGTTGCACTCTAATGATGCAGTAGTAGAATTTTAACTGCTTTATTCTGGTTATTAAATAGCAAAAAGCTTTTCTTTAAGTCTATTGGGAAAATGACAAAGCACTCAGAGCTGTTGGTTTGGGGTGTTTGAAGTGTAAACCGTATTTTTTTATTGTTGTATTTGGTCAATGTCAGTTACTGATTTTACTTGCATAATAAAACTGTATCAGGTTAGCGGCACCATACTGTAGTGGTTTACACATTTGCTTAACAAGCAAAAGGTCCCTGGTTTGATCCCACAAGGAGACACAAATCCCTTTGGGCTTGTGTCAAGAAGGAGGTCCAGCATAAAAACATGCAAAGCTACTCGCTGTGGTGACCCCTTGTGATTAAGGGACCGGCCAATAGTAGCCTTTTTAAAATTGACCCAGTTTAGATCACCATTACTTGCTTTGTTTTGACCAACCAATCAAGAATCTCCAATTACCAAGACCTGGGTTTTAAGCTACTGTGCAAACTCCAAAGGCCAAAGTCACGGGGTTACAAACAAAAAGTTTCTTACCCAGTACCCATAGTCAGAAAATCCCCCAAGACAAGGCGCTATTTTTTAGTGCCATCTACTTGTACTGTTAGTGTGAGTTTCCCAGTTTTGGAGACACAGAGTGAAGCAATATCTGCCTTATCTTGAATAAAATGGAACTAAATGGTGCTGGCATTGTTGTGCTCAAGGTGCAAAAAATATGAAGGCTTGAAAAGTGGAGAATGGGAGCAGTTCTATATGACATGTACCAGGAAGAATGTACACATTGGTATGAGCTGAGTCATCAGCTGACAAGGGCTGGCATTAAAGTCCACTAATCTGTTGGGACTGCTCGATGAGTTTGACAGAACTAACCCATGCTCAGTTTGAAAAGGTCAGCAGCAGTATCTCTTTCAAGAAATCATGATGCGGTTGCATGGAAAAAAAAAATCCACTAAACTTGTTGTGAGTAGTTTCATGGAGGAACTACTTTTTTCTGTCTACATCTACTTACTAAAAGAGATGTGCTGTTAGGTACATTTCTGTTGATTTCAGGGGTCAGTGATGTTTACATGAGTGAGGTAAAACCCAAGCTCAGTGTGACAGCAGGGTTGTCTGGATAAAGAACCCAGCATATAACAATAAGATTACTGGCTGACAGGACCAATGCAACACCCTGATTTTCTTTGTTATAGATGTTCTGCTGTGCTCGGGCTCATTGTCCTATTATTTGACCCAGTTTCGACCAAGCGACTGCATGGTACCCAGGTCCTGTGGGTACAAAACACCACCTCTCCACCACCGCGCGTGACAGTCAACATGAGTTGTTTGTGCAGATATGCTGTGCTTTGGTTTTCTCCTAACACAGTGCTGTGCATTATGGCCAAACATCTCCACTTTGGTCTCATTTGTCCTAAGGACAAAGTCTGCAAGTCTTGTTCAGACTCAGCTGTGCAAAGCTAAGCCATGCTGCCATGTTCTTTTCAGAGAGAAGAGGCTTTCTCCTGGAAACCCCTCCAAACAAGCCATACTTATTCAGTCATGAACTGAGGCCTGTGCAACTCTTACATGTAGCTCTTGGGGGTTTTGCAGTTTCTTTGAGCATTTTCACACCTTGGAGTTAATTTGCTGGGACATCCACTCCTGAATGTGGCATGGTGTTAACACGCACCTGCATGCTCCAGACCAGCAAACTGCCAAAACTCTTGCTTTTATAGAAGTGCTCATACTTGCAGATGATCATTTAATTAAGTGCAATTGGTCGGCAGCACCTGGCTGCTACTTACTCACTCAATTCCTGTGGAAACAGTAAGGGTTTACTTAGTTTAGGACTGCACGGAGTGGTTGTGGACACAGACCTTTAATTAGATTAGTGTTTATTCACTGTTCACGAGTTTTGTCTATGACACTTGAACCCCTGGCATTTGAACCATATTTACACAGTCACCAGTCATCTTACACAATTCCTAAACTGTCACTGGAGCTGGCCTTAGGAAAAAAACACTTATTCAGGAGGAATTTTCTGGATTAGTCATCAGTTTTTGCACTAAAATGCTTTACATGAGGCAATAGTATGATGACTTAAGTGTTTTTCATTGCTGACATTTCATATAACACCCTCGTTGTATTTGCACACGGTATAATAATATCTTATATCTTAATTAATGTTTTACGGCCTTCTGCACACTGAGGTGTTAGCTTTTGGCTGGAGTGCATCAAACAAAAAAAACCCAAAAATGTGTTCATCATCAATGGAGCATTTTATTCAGTAACTACGGGAGCGAGTGTCGAGGTATGTTTGTTCCATCAAACACTGATTTATGAGATCGGCTGGATCCCTTTTTCCTAAATGAGCTCTGAATCATCGGCATGAGAGATGACTTCCTTCTGAGACTAGCAAAATATTATTGCATGGTACAAAGCTTTAATTTGATACCAGGCCAAAATGTTTCCAGCCGCCCCCGTCATTTTAATCCAATTCTCTGGAATAACCAGTATCAAGTCTTTTATTTATAGCCTTTTATTCCAAACACGGATGGGATTTTTTTCCCTGAGTATTAGAGGAGAGTGTGGCTGAAGTTGCTATGGAGAAACAGTCAAATGCACATTAACTGACCACAGTGCCAAGGCAGAGTTTATGTCTGATATACTGCATGTGAAATTTAAATCACCAAAAACAATCCCCAGAATATTTATCTGAGTGATCTAGATTCCCTTCCTCACACATCACATTAAGCTTCAGTAAATGCACCACCAGTGTGTAAATCAAGTGATTTTCTGAATACTTTGTACTCAGGACTTTTCTGCAGCTGCACATGTACCAAACATGTTCACCAGCGCTGAAATCCGACCCTCTCGTACAGAAGCTGTCGCCACATTTCCAAAAAAGCCACATTATTGAGTGCTTTTTTAACATGGTCGCAGTTTCCAAGCATCTTTGCTTTGCTTTCAAAAGCGAGCCCTTGCCAGCAGTTGGGAGTGGAAGAAGAAGAAGAAAAAAAGAGACATCTCAAGTTAAATTTAAAGATGTGTTTCTCTTGGAAGGCAGGCTGCGCTGCCATAAACCAAGGGAGACATTTTCATGCTCCACATTTTTCATGGTTTCTCTCTGAGTTTCCTCCCTTCCTTTCTCACTCCACCTTGGCTCCACAGTTACCTACTGCTGCACTGGCTGCAGACCGCAGCCAGCGGGGCACTGTGGGGTGGCCCATTCCTCCCTCTCAGCCTGAAAAGAAGCCTTTCCCTACTGCATCCACTAAAAAGCTCTCCCGGTTGTCCTTGGATGGCTCACTCAGAGGAGAATCCCTCAGAGAATCTGCCACCTGGACAGCATTACTTAGACTCTCTTTCACCACCCTTCTTAAATAATACACTGCCTCCACACTCTGAGCTGATCGCCAACAGTAATCAGTTACAAGCTAAAAGTCCTCTGACCTACCCTGCTTTTTAGGTGGCCATCAAGGAACTGTTTTATTGCAGACTGCAGACTGTTGTCTTGAGCCAACGTTGTGTGGTATAGGCTGTAATTTGTTAAGGGTGCAGAGGTTTGGTATTAATTAGGGCTGTGAAATGGCAGTGGTTCGACCGCCTGCCCGTTTCCATAGAGGCTGAATGCACTGAGTGATGTACACACTGGGAGGGGGATTATGGCCGAGCACTGGCTGCCCACTGAGATGCAAACACAAAAGAGAGGATGTAAAAAGCACTTTCATTTCACTGGACCTGTCATCAGCAGCAAATTTTCACTCTGCTGCCTGAAACCGGGCTGAACTGCCTGTGGCTTTTAGACTAACCATGAGCTGGGTCCCAGCATCAAATTGAGTTGACGTTATGTGTGTGCAAATGAGAGAGTTGCTTGCATATTCAACCTCAGCTCTAGCTTTCAGGAGGATGACATTATTATTTCTATTGGTGATGAGAATATCATATTATGAGGTTGAATTTTAAGGGCTTAGAACAAATTTCAAAGTGGAGGCACTTCAAAAGGGATTAGACACAAAGTTGAAGCTTGTTCAATGAAAAGAACAAGTACTCTGTCTTACAACTTTAGTAATTCAGATAAATTAACATATATGAAGTACAAATAATAAAGCTTACTCTTGAGAAACTAAGTTACTGCTCTAGTGTTATTATAAAATTTCAAGCTGACATTTAATTCAGTTATGAAATAGCGTGATTTTTTTTCAGTATGTATAAAATGTTAGTTTGATCCCGAGAGCAGTCGATGTGGAGTGTGCATGTTCCAACATGCAAGCACAGGATGAGAGAGTTTTTTAAAAAAAATAAAGGAACTGAATGGGGCTCTATGGAGCTGTATAACCAACATCTTCATGTGTAATTTTTTAAAGCAATTTTCAGTGTTTCAATGTGTTTGGAGACAAAGTTAGAGAAGGAAGGCTCAGATGGTTTGCACATGCGCAGAGGAGGGGTAGTGGATACACTGGACAAAGAATGTTGAATATGGAGCTGCCAGACAAGAGGAAAAAGGGAAGCCCATAGAGGAGGTTCATGGGTGTAGTGAAGGAGGGGCAGGTGCCTTTCTCCATCTTGATTTTGAACATCAATCAGGAAGCAGAAGTGAAATCCTTGAAGAAGCTCCGGAAAACAGCCACCTTCAACCACCCAACCAGCTTCTACTCAGCTCTTAATGACTGTTGTATTTACTGTAAGAAACAGGTGCTGATGAGGGAGGACGTCCTGTTCTAACTCCTTAGCTGATCAGAAAACCCAAAGGGCATCAGTACTGCTCCATTTCAATACAGATGTTTAATCAATACTTTATATAGTATAGCAAAACTAAACTAACATATGGGCTTTTGTCCAGATGCAGGTGTAAGTGATTATTTTGTTGTTAAGCTCCATTCACTCCAATGCACTGATCATCCCTTTTAGTATAATTAATAAGAGCATATTACATAAATCCTTGGCTTGACCATTTCGGCTGCTCACAAGCAAGGGTTAAATCTGACTGAGAAACCGAGGACGCTGCGACCTCTTAAACTCAAAGTAGCCGCAGCCTGCTTCACCTTCCTTTCTGACCTCGCTTGCTATCAGAACGAACGTGTCCGCAGATGAGTACAGGATGCTGTGCCAACAAAATGCAATGCATTAGTGATGCACATGAAAGATAGCAGTGAATGGGGACAAGGTAGAAACACTCTACCATTATTGATGCTTACAACTTTAATGTATATGTAAGGTTCTACTTTACTAGCGCTAATTGTTCAGCATTAGCTCACAAAATTAGTCTGGGAGGTTACTATTGGGTTACCAAGCCTCCAAATGGCACCTTAGCTCTAAGAAAGGGAAGCTACAGTACATAGGGTGTCCAAAATGATACACCCAAGCACTTGCTGCTGTTTATTGACATAAAATATGCTCAAATGTACAAATGCTGACAATTTTGTGCACACTGTGATTTTGCACATTTTCTGTAAATTCTCACTGGACTGTTTTCCTACATTTGTTTTGGTGTCATTGACTGCCTGGAGTATTTTCAGCTGTTTTAATTATTATTTTTTAACTGCTTGTTTTTGTTTTGTGAGTAAAACGTTAAGCTTAACTATTTGCTGGAATACGGGCATGGAGGACTGTGACTCTAGAGATTTGCGTGTAGAAGCCCATCTGTGGGATTTTACTAACTTTAGTTAAAGTTGGAAGAAGCTTGTGGTTTTTCCTGTATGACGCTTTACATTGTGTAGCATGAACAAGACATGTTGCACTCAGAGAGAACCTGACACATGCAGCTGAGTTCACCTGCATGGCCTCTCAGAAGATAAATGTTAAGTCTGCTGAGTATAGTCTGAGGTTTACTTATTTCCCCTTTTCGGTGCTTATCGTGGCTCGCAGATGCAGTTTTATAGAGAACAGCTAAAACGAAACACCAGTCAGTGAATACCAAGACCAACTGTATGTCCCCTATTGCTGATGACTGACAGGGTTTTTGTCTCTTCATTGAATAAATGACAAGTCACCACATGTTCTCTGTTTATCAAATCAGATGTTATCATTCAAAGGGAACACAAATGTTCCTTAACCTTTATTTAACCATGCAGGGTGAAGCAGCACTACTTTTAAATGGAAGCATGAGTTGATGGTAAAGAGCAGCATACCAACAACAAGCTAGTTTCATCATTAAAATATTTTCAAAACCGCTTTTAAATCAGGAGTGTTTACATTTGCGGGAGAGGCGGCAAGCCTGCAGTATTTAGACCACCCCGGGGACCAATCACAATCAGGCATGTCACTTGCCTCATTGCTCATGCTGCTTTTATCTGATATTGCCCCCCTCATTATCTGACTGTTGTAGCATTAGACCTGGTCACACTCCATTATAAATACAAGCGAGTGTGTGTGTGTCTTTGATGTCAACACTCTGGAGAACACACAGTTTGGACTGATACTGACTGATTATCAAGGAATTCCTCTTCACAACTCTGCTTGTTAAGGGGAGGAGAGGGCAAGAGTGGGAAAATAAATAAAACGTCACTTGGGTTTGTCTTGTTCTTGTTCCAAAATAAACAGAGATCTGCTGGGGCTTTCGGGTTTGCTGAGTTTTAAACAGCTCCTTTGATCAAAACAATTTGGATAGAGAAAAGCGCCACAAACTCGTCACCACAGCAACCAGAGAGGAGACATGCAAGTGAGAGTGAACAGGTGATTTATAGAAATCGCTGCTCAGTTTCACATCCTTTATTCCCACTTCCTTTTAACAGATTTAGCAGACAGATTCAGATGCGGGTGAGAGAACATAATTACTGTCCTTATTTGTGTTTGTGCGGTTCCAGCAAAGCCATTTCTGATGCACCAACAGAAACTCTCATTTATACTGGTTTAATAAGGGTAACATAGTCAAAGCTTTCATGCAAGCCAATCAGGTCACTGTGACTTTCTTGTTCTGCTATGTGTGTGCGTGTGTGTCTGTGCGTAATGTTTGCACATATTTAAGTGCACGAACATGAGTGTGAGTACGAGCCCTGTAACCCATATGCGCCAGGGGTGAGAGTTCAGTTCCTGCAGGGTTTGTTTAGGAATATATGACACTGCGCAGCTGGCCTAATCATCTGTGCATATCTGACTATAAAACTTTACTGAGCGTCACCAGAGCCAGCTGCCTTTATCAGGGAGAGTTATTCCCACTACGGACATATGGAGGCCTCAGCCCCAGATCTGCTGCTCCTCTCCCAGCGGTCCTCATCAGGAACTGCTCTGCTCGCTCTACTGTACATTTAGATAGCTGTTAGCGCTAATGCACGTCCAGAAAGATCAGCTTCAGAAAAAGTGTACTCAAGCTAAGGCAAAAAACACATCTCACCAAGATATAAAGATTTGGTATTAACCTGAATGAAAAAACAGCTTCTGGTAAATGTTTAGTACACTTACTTTGCTTTTTTTTTATGTGTGAAATAAGTAAAAACATAAATTGCTTTCTAAGATGAAAGGATAATTTCAGTCTATTGGATTTGAGGTTGTTTTTTGTAATATCATTAAATTGTCTTGTTTAACTTTGTGATGTTGGTTAATGAACTTGCCATAGCATTAAAAGGAAGCAAATTAAAGTGTGTCCTTTCTAAAGACCTGCAGGGGACAACACCTCTCGTTGCGAAGACAAGTCTGGCTGTACTGTGACATTAACTTGCTGGGCATTTTAGACGTGTCTGATCGAATGAATAAGGTCCCAGTCTCACAGGCCCACCTGTTCCTGCAGAAAAACGTGTATTCCCCAACTAGCTGGCAAAATCTTCCCTATGATTGCTTTGGGTGCTAGCATATTGCTGCAGTCATTGATTGAAAGGAAGTGTGAAAACCTGCGAAAAGCGCAACACGAACTGGAAACAAGGACCATTTAAAGTAAATAAAGTTCAACTCATTGTGCACACAACGAAATGAGGGTTTCTGATCACTCATCCAGAGACAAGCATCTGCGGTCATGCAGCCAGAGACCGGCGCTACCGTTAGGCAATGTGGTTTATGTGTCTTGCCCAAGGACAAAATGCAACGCAGGGACAGGGGTTGAACCTGAAACCTTCCGGCTGAAAGGCAAGCACCTACCCACTGCACCACTGCCACTAGTAAGTACAAAGTACAAAGTAAAAGCTGCACCTTTTGAAACATGTTAGCTACAGATCCGAGGCACAGCTTTTATTTTGAAGGCAAACATTCTCCGTGTCCAGTTTATATCACGCATTTTAAAGTTTTGCTCGGCTAGTGGTTAGCGAGTGTTTGCAGACAAACATGAAAACTTACAGGCAAATGTAGCAATTTGCTTGCAAACAAAGCGATCACTAGGCGATTTTTGGTGTAGCACCTTCTTTGGAACTGATTTCACCCAGCAAGAGCCAGCAACCTCCAGAAACCACTGCCAAATTTTTGGAGAGTGCACATTTTTCTCTAGCAACCACTGGTTGCATCACATGCAATATGTTGGACAGGTTTCAAACAATGTGCGCATGATATCCCATGAGAAAGCTCTTGGAAGTCTACAGAAAAACAACCCTAATGACCTCTTGACCTCTTGATCACAATTTATAATCTTGATTGCTAGTTTGTTTTATTATTTAATAAAAGGGGAGCATGAACTCCATTTTATAGCTGATGGCTGCATTTAGAGAAAAATAGATAATGGAGGGTGTGCACATGTCTACCTCATGATTGACAAGTTGGTACTAGATGACCATGTCCTTGGTAGCGGCATGTTTATCATGTAGAAGTGTCCTCAGTATTTCATATTTGGTGGTGTTTGGGCAACAACAATGAGGGCCAAAGTGATAAAGTGAAGGCTCTACAAACCAGTGGGTCCATCTTTTGTGTACAGTCTATGGTAATTACATTGAAAGTACATTACTATAGCAAATCGCAAAACCTGCAAAGCAACATGAATGTTATTCTTCATAGATAACAGCTGTGACTTTTTTTTTTATTGCATCTATACCAGTCTTGCACTTTGTTAAAGCGGTTATCCAACCGTGCAACTTCATTTTAATGTTTTCAGCAGCACCCCTCCACTTGCTAATTCTTACCACATTGTTTGAAAAAGCTTTTTAATAATAATACGACTTGGATGGAATTTCTGCTTCAGTGGTAGAAAATGAAAAAAAGAGTCGGCAAATGTAATTTTGTCAAAGGTTTCCCTTATTACCGCCCATGCAGCCATGCATTACTACCTTCCACTCTATTTCCCAGTGACACACAGTTGACCTCAGGTTCACAACATCCATCAGGTGAACATTACAAGCTGGAGGTCATGACCCACACACTCCAATCACCACACCTCTGCCTCTTTCTGCAGTAACCCGGTCCTGCGTACATACCCTCCACTTCCTCTCGCACTGAAACAAAAAGTCATCAACTTCATAATGTTTCCCCTGATAAAAGCTTGGGGATTGAGATATAAAGTGATCATGTATGATGGCAGGAAACAGTCGCAGGAAATGGAGATGCACTGCATCGCTTCGAGTGCCACTTCAGGTTATTTATTTGGACAGATTTTTATTTTCTTTTTCTACATGGGAATCCCCTTCCCTCCATCATTCTTGCATTCCCAGAGTTGATGTCTGGGGGGTGGGTGGGTGGGGGTGCTGGGGGGAACAAATCTGTAGTGTCATGAAGCCTGTTGAGGCTACAGGGAGGTATCACTTCCCTTCCCTCTTACCCTTCTCCTCCTCCTTCAAACAAAAATTCATGAGGGGAATCCAATTAGTTAATCTTACTCTTCACACGCTTCTACTTGTGTGCAACGCAGACACGCCATTCCTTCACGGAGCCTCTCATAACAAGCTGTCAGAGAGCAGAGTGAGGCAGAGAAAGTCAGAGCTGCTCTGAGTGAGGCTATTGATTATAAGCCTTAAACAGACAGAGAGACATCTGGCTTCCATTACAGCCCGTGACGGGATGCAGGGCTCCTCGGCAGTCGGCAGTGCAGGCCACACGACGCACAGACACATGCTACCCTGCCTGTAATTACTGCTTATGGGATGGTCTCAAGGAAGCAGATTGATGCTGTATCATCTGCAGTAGAAACAGGTTTATTGTGGACTTTCTTTTATTAAAAACAGCTTAGCTGTCTCTTTTTTTATGTTAAACTGGTGTATGACTTAATTTGGTATTTATGATCATGGGTTTGAACCGTAGAGTGGCACTGAAAGTAGGTTTTAAATGTTTAGGGAGAGACATTTAAAAAAAACACAGATAACACAAATCATGATAAAAATCTGTGAGATTATTGTGACACCAAAGAGGGTAGTTGCTCCCATAGAGTCCAACCAAGAAACAAATAAAACTCAGGCTCACAGCAGTTGGCTGTGTGGTTGCAGACATATCTGCTTGTTATAGCGAAGATGTAGGTAAGCAAAGTTATGAGATATTAAATGAAGCAAATTGAGCTTTAAAGAAAGCACAGATGTTATGAAGCTTTGCACAAGCATAGCAGAAGCATAACCCGAGGAGCAAAAAGCTTTTTAAACCTTATTTTCGGTCATATTCAATGAACTCTTTGTGTTTTCAAAGCGTTATTCATCTTTTAATTTTCTTTTTCTTTTTCTAAAAACTATAACATGCATTTTATATCCCTCTCCATCTCACCAAATTCATTAAAATGCTTTAAGGTGCTTTTTTTATTTTGATTATTCAAAAGGCATGATGATGGCTGCCATGCGGCAAGACTTCTATAAGGACTTTGGTTGAAATGCTGACATTGAATGAATCTGCAAAACTACCGCAGCATGCAACAATGTTGAGTTTTCCCCCCAAGTGCCAAGAAAAGAAAAACAACTGCAGTTGATCAATTAAAGTAACAATGAGAGAGTGAACACAGGAATAAACAAAAAAATAAAAATTAAAGAACATTTTTTGAACATTTTGTTGCTACTAACAATCACCTGTGGCTCAGTTTCAGAGTATGTATTGTCATGTATGCTTGGTCACATGGTCAAGATCCCTTCTTGTCTCATTTTGATATACCAGGTACCTGTTTACCTTCATTTTCCAACATGTAGGTTCAGAAAACTCCAGAAGACAGAACGAGAATAAATACCGAGGCTTGGGTTAGGTTCAGACACCAAAATGACTTTGTTAGGATTAGGCAATAAATAAATATATTTATTGTTGTATTTAATAATAGATGTTTGTCCATCCCTCCTCTTCCCCTTATCAGGGTCACAGTGGGGCTGGAGCCTATCCCAGCTGTCATAGGGTAAGCGGTGGAGTGCACACTGTACAGGTCACCAGCCTGTCTCAGACAACCATTCACACCTATGGGCAGTTTAGGATCACCTACTAACTGAACCCCACTGACTGACTGTGGGAGAAAACCCACACAAACACGGGGGAGACCATGCAAACAGAAAGGCCCCAGCCGAGGTGGATTCAAACGCAGACTGTCTAGCTTTGACGCAACAGTGCTGCCACTATGCACTCTTTCTCAACATTAAGTACACATAAATGCTAAACTAAACTCTTATTTACAAAAATAAAAGTATTGTTTTAATTACCACAATAATCATGACAATAACCCCACCGGAGAAGCGCAGACTCATGACTTCTATTTCAGTCATTGAAATAGAAGTCTTAAAAAGTCTTAAAATGTCCTATAAAAATGAAGCTAAGTTGCTTGCCAGTGACTCATGACTCTCACTGGTCCTGACCAAGCATCGGTATGTTAGACGCTGGGACTGAGAGTGAATGGGTTGGTATGGTATAACTGAAATACTGAGTTCTACTTCCTGTTGGTCAGGAGAGTGGTGCGGCGGTTAACACTGTCACTTCATGGTGGTTTTGAATTTCTCAGCCAGCTAGGGCCTTTCTATACGGAGTTCGCCTGTTGTCTCTGTACCTGCGTGGGCTCTCGCTAGGCGCTCTGGATCCTCCCACAGTCTGAACAGCCCTTGTGCAATTAATTTGAGAATCTAAATTGGTGATACATAGGTGTAAGTCTGAATGCTTGTTTGGCATGTGATTGTTTGGAGACCTGTCCAGGGTGTACGCCACCTCTCGCCCTATAACAGCTGGGATCGGGCCCATCCCCCCTGCAATCCTGAACTGTTTTGTGTTGGTTTTGTGTCAAACACACTTTAAAAAAAGTTGGGAATATGGGGTATGTCTTTACTTAAATTTGCACAACAGATGTAGGCTTGCACATTTGTAGTTTCACTGTTTCTGTAGAGATGGTAAAGACTTCCCTTTACTGCCTAAAAACCACTACTCTGACCAAAATGTAAGAGTGCATTTTCTTCACCCAGCAACAGGTTTCTCACGGGCCAGTGGCACTCATCTTGCAACACAGACCATATCTTCTGTAGACATCTCTGTGGCACCTGAGTAAAGATGACACTGTCTTTTGTGACCAGGAAAAGCTGAAAAAAAAAAAGAAGGGACAAAAAGGTAAATTAAAGAAAAGGTAATATGTATTTTTATTGTTCTTTTACTTTCAAGGGAATTCTCCCTTAGGACCAATTACTCAGAACATGTGGTCCGACTGATGTTTTTGCAATAAGCAAACTCCCAAAGAGAAGTAATGGTGACGGCTCACCCTGCTATATCACTTATCACTGTCTCGAGATGGAGATCACTGACTTAACTGGTGTAAACATCAACAATGAATGATTTAAGACGCCCTCTCACACCCTGATATTTGTGTGTTTTACTTGACCGAAGGTAGGAGAGAAAAAGAAACATTTATTTATTTATTCTTTCTGACAAAGATGCAAGCCGTGATCTGCACAGTCGTGTCGTTATCGCCACGAAACAAGACTAAAAGCTGCTGTGACTTTAATGTGCTTGTTTGGGGTTGCGGGGGCGCGTTGATGAGGTGGGAGTGGGTCACGTCATGGCAGCAAGTAACACTAACAACACTAAATCACCTTGTGAGTTATGCTAATCGAGCAGCACACACACACACACACACACACATATTATGACTGTGGAGGATAGGAGATAAATTTGCCTTGAGTGGAGAAATGTGTTGCAGCCTCATCGGCTGAGATTTAAAGTGATAGTCCTCTTACATTTGTATTTAGTCAGGAATTTACAAATTTTTTTCTGGGTTGCAGCAACTTCGAAAGATGTTGCTCTTGTGTGTTTTTGACTCGCAGCTCTGCTGGGTTTAATAGCATGTAGCTACTAAAGCTGCTGGGTTTACCACAGTATCTCATCTCTATCAGTTCTCCTATAAATAAATGTCTCGAGTTCACTCGTGCTTGTGTGCATCCATGTGCATTGGTTATGTTAACTTCACATGGGCTCTGTTACATGACAGACACTAAAGCTAAACCGCAAAGCAATAATTTACTAATGCACCGCTCAGCCATGGTCCCTGAGCCTGTCTGCAGCTCCTGATGGATGCTGACGGCTCCAGAGATGGACTGCTGCTGATAGGGAGTGACCGGAGAGGAGCCTGATTAAAAGTAGTGGGGCACGGCAAAGGGCGATAACCCCGATCCAGCAGTGATGAATCCACTCTGGACAGGCTGCTGTCTCATTAGGGTCTAACCTCAGCCAGGCACTGCATGTCCAAATAAACACTGAAACAATCCTGCTTTTATCAGCGGGATTATGCTTGTTTTCCTTTCCACAACTTAGCTTGTGTGGGCTCATATAGAGCGTCCTCCCCCCTCACTGCCGGCCTCTATAAACTGAAGGTGTGATTCACCAGCCCTGACTCGGCTGTGTTTATACAATTCTGGGTCTATCTTCTTGAATTAATGAGCACAGCAGCACCATTAGACAACTATTTGCCTGACTAATCTGAAGCCAATATAAAATAGTGAGAAAAAGTTGAAATAATCTGCCTTTATTTGCGATAACATAAACAGTTGAGCTGTTTTACAGGATGATAACATTAAATATTGGGTCTAGGGAGGGGGACAGAAAGAGGTAGTTTACATTCTCACTGGAGTAGTCTTGATAACAGGCCAGAGGGAATATGAGCCCCTTTAAATGTGTGCATTAGTGTAATTTATTGGACTTCCCTCTCAGCCCTGCTGTTGCTCCAGCTTCTTTTTCCCAAACAAAAGACAGGCCAAGGCTCCAGAAAGGATGGGAGCAAAAAAAAAAAATCATTCACAGTTGATAATCACATAAAACAACAGCATATTTGCTGCCTAATAAGCACAAAATGTTCCATTGGCCTCCTCCCTTCGATCAGGATTAGGTGACTCCTCCAAGCAGACCAGCTTGATTTACACCCCGCTTTTTGGTTTTGGAGTGGGTATGAGGAGAGTCAGGGAGGTTGGGGTAAGGCCAGAGATTTCATAATTCTTCGTGTATGTCTGGAAGTCATCCACGCGTTCCGATTTTTACCAATTTATGTCCGAACAGAATGACCCTGGGAATTAATGAGGTTCTGGCTGTGAGTTCCAGCACAGCAAGGTCAAGTAAATCATGCTTTAGGGCTCCAGTCCTCCCGACTCTGCTCCCTCACTCTTCCCAGCTCCACATCCTGCGATAACGGAAAGACAAGGGGCCTGAGAAATACCACCTCATCGACACTTGTGTCCATCCAGTAGGACATATTTTAGAGTAGGAGTGCCAACCAGCTGTAAAACCCGCTTTTAGCGGAGACTGGGAGCTGATGAATGGAAGTGGGGCAGAAGCAGTGGGACTAGAGTTCACTTATTTCATTTCACAATTCGCGGCACATTGTTGATGTTATACACGTTTCTTTCTCCAGAGGTGACTTTTTTCTTTCTGGGCCCGTGTTTTATTGAATCATTATGAAAAGTATAATCTTGATTTAGCTGTGCCATTCCCCTTTGAATGAGCCCATTTGCGAAAAAGGAAAAGCTGACATCATTAGACATAATACCATGAAACCTAATAGAGTAACACCTAAGTAATGAGGGCTGCAAATCAGTCAACTCTTTTTGTGCAGAAAAATAATTTGTCTTTTCATTTAATAGCTGTTAAAATGCCATAATTTTTACACATGTGTTTAGTGTTTCATATTTAAGAGGGAAAAGGGTGACAACATTGTCAAACAAGCATGAAACTGGAGCACAGTTCACTACTCATGGAACATTGTGGAGAAATACAGCCAAGTCCCGCTCGGCTGTGTTTTCTGTCCTACTGTTACCAACGAGGCAGCGTTTACGAGCGAGTCCTCACCAAGAGATCCAACAAAAAAGTTTCCTAGTCTTACTTTTTGTTAATAAGATTTTCTTTCCCTTTTTTTTATTAAACTGAGATCACAGAAGCTGCTTGTAGATGACACAGAAAGGTAACAGGACTGAAATTAATCGCACTCGCTTTTCTGTGAGTGTACTGCATTTGCAGTTCTTGGCGCCATGTCAGTCTGCGCTGTTTATTCGTGTAAACTGATCCTCATGAATTCAATCATGAAGCAAAATAACCATAAATTCTGTCCATGCTACTACACGTTGAAACGGATGGAACTGCTGGATGTTCAAAGAGGTCGAAGCTCCTGCTTCATCAGTTTGTTTTAATGATCTGAAACATTTAAGTAACGTTTAAGTAAGGAAGGGGGCAAGAATTTCTGTATATATCACTGTATATTGTTTGTGTATGATTTTAGGTTTTAAAATGTTCTCTACTAGAAACATTTTTTCTCCTCCAACATGTATGCTATTTAAAGTGTTGTCTGCTACAGGCCGAAAAGTGTTGGTTAAGCAATAAAGTGTTGCTGGAGCTTCAACCTCTTTTGATGTTCGCTCTTCTCACATTGGAAGTGGGTGAAGTTGTGCCAGAAGTCTCTGCTCTGGAACTGGATGTTTGCCAGTTCAACGCTTTGGACTGGTTCACAAAAATATGGCTGGGGAAGCAAGTGATTAATGCTTCAACCTGAATGCAGTGCAACCATCAGGGTGCCCTTTACTGAGGTACTTAACCTCCAGCAGACCAGTGTTCAGTGTCCAGGAAATAAGGGGAAATCCACTGTGCACAGAGGATCTTCTCCTGAAATATTGCAATCACATTGTTATCATTCTGATTTTCTTGTCAGATTTAAAATCCTAATAGTTTTACAGGGTCTTTAGAGGACCACTAATAAACAGCTAAACCAATAAAAAGATTAGATCAGATCATCTCCTCTGACCTGTTGTATAAAGAAGTTTTTACTCTGCCAGAAACTGCATGAGACAGGACAATACATGTAAGATTTGTGCTTTATCTCAAAAGGGTTTCATATAAGGATGTAGTCTGTGGGGGTTCCCCTCCCCACATGGCACATATCACCAAAGTTAAAGCAGTGCTGACCTAGATATCCTGATTTGGTATGGGACAATTCAAAGTTCCCGTACTGGATTTTAACAGTTTGTGGCTTCAAATTATAATGCAGGAAGCTTTTGTTTAAAATGTAAATGTCTCAAACTGAAATGCCCCCACTGATGCAAGCAGAAAGACTTCATAAAACCTTAAAAAAAGAAAAAATCCATGTTACAGAAGATGTTATATAAGTGTTTTCACAGGCAGAGCAGTATTCCTCATGTTAAGTAAACTGAACTTCACGCTTAAATTTAGTGGGCCTTTAAAGTTATTACATGTATCACTGATATGGTTTAGGACAGGGCAGGAGAACTCCCTTCTTGACCATTTCACAACCTAAGTTTATCCACACATTCTTTCCTCTGGCTAATGCTTTACCTTGTTTATAGGATTATCCTCCCAGCAACTGTTAACTTAATGTATGAATTAGACCAGGGCGACGACTCCGAATAAATCTGGCCTGTCTGCAATTATCGCCATTACATACTTCAGGGTCTGTTAAAACAAACGGAGCGGTGATGTCAGGCGTCCGAGTTAGACCAGCTGAGGAGAAGCAGTCTCCACACTTTTGGCCGATGGCTCCAGACAAGCACCTTGATGGCTGTAATTACTGTCATGTTCCAAAAGAGATGAGAGATACCAGAGGCCCAAATAAAACCTAAAACGGTTTTGATATGATGGATTTCTTCAAATTTGTTTAAAAATTCCTTGAGCTGTCTGTCTGGAGACTCAAGGAGATGATGACTTGAGCACTACAGTGCAGTTCCATTCAGCCCCTCAGCGCAGAAACGCTTCATATGTTTAAATCAATAGATTCAGGGTTTGCACGCAGCTACAGCAGCCTGCCTGTTTGTTTCACCAGTAAGTATGCAGACTGGCTTCAGTAAATGTCTGCTGTGTGTGTTTACATTCTACCTAATGCACTCAGATGACACTGAATCTAAACACATTCACACAGACTCTGCACTGCTCAGCTTTACTGGCACATTCCAAGTAGGTCCATCTTTATGAGTCCAGCTGTCCTTAAGCTGAAGTTTCCCACTGGTTAGCATTTAGACATAAGCGCTCACTAAGTCAACAAAGATATGAATTATGTATGCGTGTTAAAAGAAGGAATTTTTATTGTTTAAGTATTTAGCATTAACATAGCAATTATTTAGATTTTTTCTTTTGAAAGTAGTCATAACACATGTAAAAAGTAAAAATGCTGCATTTCAGTGTGAATATTAGCTAAATCTGTTTCAAGTAGCACGATATAAATTATAAGGGCTAATGCAGAAAAATGAAGCACATTAATTTTATAATTGAAACTCCACTACTGCATGTGAAGGTAATTGTATACAGTAGTAGTTGTGCAGTATTTGGCAAGTTACTTCAAATATTCATGCCTCATTTCTGATGGTCTAGGGCTGGTCAGGGTTTTATGCTCCCTAGTTCTCTTGCCCCCTTCTTCTTCTTTGCTCCCAGGTAGTTGCCACCGCCTGCTCTATCCACAAGGAAGTTCAAGTAAGAGTCCAAAAATAACCTGAACTCATAAATCTTCAATATAACACTGTCAACAAGGATTAATCTTCTTCTCTCGGACAGAAGCGTGCTCCTGTTCAGTGAACCGAAACTCACCTGTGGCTCTCCTCACTGCAAAATCCTCTGCTTAACCTGAGTGCCTGTAAAATAAACTTTAGTTACCTTTGTTGGTTGTGTTATTACATATTACTGAGTGGAGAAAAAAAAACAGTTGTGTATTGCTTCACTAATCATAGTTGAGTGGTTACATCACTTTCTAAAGTCATCCCAGCTCAAAACGCCTTTATAAACAAATCCAGAGCCTTTAAACACACGTGTTGTGTACTCAACATTTAACATGTGGCAAGATAGACAAGTAGGCACTTTGGTTTAACAAGCAGCTAGTTTACAACTTGGAGGTACTTACATACCATCAGCAGTAACTGTAATGTCCAAATGCACCACTACATGAATCTTCTCTGCCATGCTATAGGGCATAAACCTGAGACCAACCACTTATAATTCAAGAATATAATCAGAACACAGACAGTGGGCAACCAGCTGAGTCGAGTCCCCTGTTGCAAAGAGGCCTGTCATCAGGAGTTCATTGGCACAAATTGATTCAGATGAATTTCAGCGCATTGGCAACCTGAAGTTGGTCACTGCAATACTTGCAGCCGTTTGCTGAATGTGATTGCAATCATTGGGCAACCACTGATTTTTTAGTTTGCCATCCTATATTGACTCTAGTGTGACTGAGCCACAAAGGGGAATCATTCCTATATGTCACGCACTGTAAAAAAACCAAACAAACAAAAAACTTATAGGAATGTTTATTCATGCCATTTGGTAACACAGAGAGAAGCAACCATTCACACTCACCCCTACGGTGAAGTCACCAGTTAACTTAACATGCAGGTGTTTGAATTGTGAGGGAAAGCCGAAGTGCCCGGAGACTGGGAGAACACAGAAAGGCCGCCCAATGGATTTGGGCTTAGGAATGTCTTGCTGTGAGGTGACAGTGTTAACCACTGCAACACTGAGCCGCCCACAGTGATTGTTTGGTTATTGCAATTGTTGGGTTTGTTCAGTGAAGCCAGAAAAAACAAAGTGGTACCCAGTTTTGTAAGAAGTATTCAAATTATTGTTTAATTCAGGGCAAAAACCACAGCACTGACTAAAAAAAAAAAAGTCCAATTTTTATTTATGCAGAGTTCAAAAGTGTACTTACTGTGCAGAATTTCAGTGTTGTTATGAAAAAGTATAATCTACAATGACACACTAATGTATGCTGTGTATCACTTTGATGATGCAACTTGTAAAAGTGGGGCTTATTTTAAGACTTTTTTTTTCTAATGATAATCTATAATGTATCATAATGTTTCATCTAGATACTGGAAATTGCCTGCAGGCTGTTTATAAACTGATAACATCTTCTATGTGGATTGTAAGTACCTCATATTTATTCTCAAGTACAGGACTTAAGTCAAGGTCCTTTCAGCAGCTGATGTTTAGTGTTGTTTTCAGTGCGCTGTCATTCGAAATGATCATTTTTCTGCACAACTCATTACCCCGCTTATATTACCTCACAGCTCTCCAGTTATTATACCTTAAAGTCGCGTTCTGATGGACACCCGTTAAGTAAATGCGTCACAGTGGGAGCTGCCACATCCTCACAGTGAACATGCCAGAAACTTAAAAATGAACGACTCCAGCAGTCACTTGAGGTTTCACAGGCCCTTTCTCCCTCCCTTTCTACAGCAGGACTTAACACACCGGGGAGATAAAAATCAAATTTTTGCAAATGGGATTAAGGCATATGGAATAACAAAAGGTGAATGAATGAGGTTACTGTACTAAACAAAAGATGTACATGATAGTCCCCGTGTGGTTTCCACTCAACAGATTTTTATAAATAGTGGCCAGCACAGAGACGCCATCCATTTAACTCCGAGGGAGGGTTAGTTATGTGTGGGCCAAACTGCTGTTTAAATTTGTCAGAATAAAAGTCTTTGTTCTGGGAGACGAGTGCCCACAATGGGTGATATATTTTAAGGGTTTTCATTCGTGTATGACACACAGCGATAGGTGACCACTCTGCTTTCATGTGCCATTAAATATCAAATGTTTTTTTATTTTGTGTGCCTGGCTTCACTCCTGACCTGCAAAAGAGAAAACACACCTCTCACAGCCCGGAAATTCCTCCAGGCTTCGTAAATCAGTAAGCATAAGAACTGACATAAATAGGTTGTATTTTTATACTTTTTCATGGAGAAATGAAATAATCTCCTACACTGTTGAGTCTGAACCTTCCAGCCTATCTGCAGAAGCTCCTGCCCGACCTTGCTGTTTAACTGCGTGTCTGTCGTGTTGAGAGGGTAATACTCAATATGTCTCCCCTGCTTAACATGAAGACCAAAGGGCGAGCAGTGTCGCCAGTTCTCACCACAGTTTCCTCTCTTCAGAAGCTCCGATGCTGCAATAACACTAACATGCCAAGGGATAAACGGTGCTTTCGGCTTGTCCAGAGCTTTTAAAATCTGAACCCAAATGTCAGCATTTCAGGACTACGTCATGGGTATGCGCTGTATTGTAAGTGACAAGCCTAATCTCGGGGATAACTAGATGGATAAGCAGATATGCAGAGAAAGACAGACAATGAGCAGAACTCATCGTGAATTAGAGGGAAGAGAGAGAAGAGACCCATATGCCCTGCCTAAACCACAGGTATGATTTACAGAGGTGGGTTGGTCGCCTGCGTAAAATTAATAATAGGAAATGCAAGGGTAGTCCAGCGACTTGTCCAAGATATACTTTCCCTGGCTCTCTAGACCCCTGGAAAACTTGGGTGGCCTGCAACCGGGCTTCCTCTGGTTTCTGATGTTAATGTCATTGCTTTTGCTGGTATGACAGGAGTTTTACCACAAGTGTGGTTTGGGTCAGACAAAAGGGTCAAGCTGTGATAGCAGGATATAACCCTGTATTTTTTTATTTATTTCCTTTTTTTTCTCTTTTTTTTTTTGCTACAAAAGAAGAAATTCCCTCTCCATTTGTCCTGGTATTTCTGTCCCATGGTGGAGCCTGTTGCCACAGAGAGGGAAGGAATGAAGAGGAGGATGACATTTTTCAAATCCAATTGTTTTTAAGTACTTCACTTTTCCAGAAATCAGTAAACCACACAGTGTATTATGGTTAGTGGATGTTTTGAATTACTTCAGCAACTTAATGGTTCCTCCTTACCCAGCCCACAGAATTGTTTCATAGTGGTTTTCAAACTTTGCTCAAGTCATTGAGTTGGATGTTGAGTAATCTGCTCTCTAAACCTACCCTTCATATTCAAGTGCGTAGGTTGTTTCCTTCATTGGAAGCAATGGAAGTTGCTTAATATTGAAGTGGCACATTATTGAAACATTTATGACATAACTTTAAGGGGCAGGACACAAATGACTGTTATTAGGTAAAAGCTAATTTTAAAAATATTAACTGTTTGGGGCAAATCATGGTTTATGGCTTGAAAGTCAACCCTGAAAAGTGTATTTAAGGTTCACAGTGGTAAACATGTGACACTCACAGTTTATATATGAATGCAGGACATACGTAGGATTAAATTAAGCTCAGCCTGTTTTTCTCTGGTTACATGAAGTCTAGCTTGTCCTTACAAAGCCTGCAAGTTAAAGTAACCAAAAACAGGACTATTAGTCTGTTAGCCCTGCGAAAGTTGGCCCCCACTTTGAGAATCCAATTTTATGAAATAACAGAGGATCTAAGGGCCATTACTCTATATACAGAGTACTGTAAAGAGGTAAGTGGAAGTGGGTGGAACATTTTGTAAATCTTGTGTCACCAAAACCGCCGCAAGCAGGATGAATGCGTTTACTTCGCCAACAGGATATCCCCTCAGACGTGCTCAGAGCGTCGGTGATGAGGATAACAGAGGGGGCATTATTTTTGCTCAACAGCTCGGGAAGGTGATAAAGGGCTCCCCGATTCCCCCCACAGGAGTGCAGCCGTACGCGCACATCTATTTAAGTTTGACTCAACATTTCATCTCCCCAGCTACGGGGGGTGTGGGGGGTTTCTCTGGCTTTGGACCCTAAAGGAGCACCACGGCCAACACAACTGGGGGGGGTTGGAGGAAGGTTTCTCAACACACAGACACACAGCTGCCTGCACACATCCCACTTCCACTTCCTTATAAAAATGTCTTCATAACATTATTAGAAAATGATGTAGTTGGAGAGTTTTGAATACTGAATGTTTGCGTAGTATAAATGTGTCTGCAATTTCCATTTCTGAACTGTTGTCCTTGTAGCACTGCAGTCATAATTTTTCACGTTGATAGAGAGCAAAGTGCAGTAGCTATTGGGGTTTTGCTCACTTTGATTCTATTTTCACACCAGGAATGTCATTCTTACTCGTAATGCATTTCCCCACCCACATTAGCATTTCTCATTGTATTTACACATACCGCTGTTGTGTCTGTGGAATGCCTCCCTACTATTGACGTTTTATCATTATTATGATGATGCATTTGACTCTGACAACTCAACAAAACCGTTTTTGCATGCGTCAGTCAGAACTACAGATCTCTCCAACATTGCATTAACATTTTCAGTCAAATCGTTTTAACGTTTTTTTCAGATTTGCATGAAAGAGCGTGGCCAGTGAAATTGCACCTCAGTTGAAAGTGTTTTTGTCATGGTCCTGGGCCAGACCATGTCAAAAGCCTGGCCATTTTATTTAGCCAGTCCCCTGTTCTGTGTGTGTTGTGTTTAGCGTTGCCTCCTCTTGTCTCATTAGTGTAAGCCTGTTCACCTGTTCTCCCCAGATGTTTCCGTTCATATTGTCTGTGTTTTCTCTGGCCCTTTGTCGCTTCGTTGGTTTTCCTCCAGCTGTGTGCTCTCATATCAGTCTATGAGTTAGTTAAAGTGAGTTTTCTGTTTTGTCTGGAGTTCTGCAGTTTAGGTCCTCCTGCTGCACAGCAGCCCCAGTCATCGCCAGAGCCTTCGCCCTCATCTGCAGCGGCTTTGCCTGTGTCTTCAGCGTCTGCAGCACCTAAGTTGCCCAAAATGTCCTGTCGCCTTCGTCGACAGTCAGCTGGCAGACTGTCCGCTGGCAGTCAAGACCTGCCCGAGAGTCTTGGCTGCCAGCTCCAACTACCAGGCCTCCTTTGTCTTTGCTGCTGGCCATGTGGCCATCCTCCAGAGGTCCTCTGTCATCGCAGCTGTCCACCGAAGCATCTCTGTTGTCCTCACCGCTGGCCTTGTAGCCAGCATCCCGACTGATCACATCGCCACCGCCATGGTCCTGTGCCGGGGACCCAGCGTTTTGAGTTATTTTGGTGAAGTTCGGTTTTGTTTTTATGTCTCTGGTTGTGTTTTAGTTTTTTCCTACAGTTTAGCTTCTCAGTTTGTTGTTCTTTGTATTCTGTTTTTGGTTATAGTTATTAGTTATTGGTATTAAGTTCCTGATCCTCTTTGTTCTTGTCTTCCCTCTGTTTCTGGTGTCTGCATCTTTCCCATTTAATCACGTTTAGATTCCCTTTGTATGTCAGCCTGCTTTGTCAACTCTTCTGTGCTGTCATGTTTATATTATATATTATATAAAGTGGCTGCTGAACGTATGTCGCATGATTTTACTGGACTACACAGTAGTTGATGCTATGTTCTCAAATTGTTTGTATATATAAATATTTTTTGTCTGCTTTCTGATGCATATACTTTCACAAGTATGACTTTGCTTTGTTTGGGGGTTTTTTTTGTTTTGTTTTTTTGCCCATGTTTTCAGTACTGTTCAGTAATGTTTCGGTGAGGTTTTGATCAGCATAAATAAAGCATAAAATCATTTGGTAAAGAGTCCTGAACCATTGGTTTAAAGGATTTTATTTGTTGGCCTCAGAGTTGACGTCATCTACTGACTTTGCATGTTTTGATATATGTGGAAAAGGTTTTGATTGTTTTTGTCTTTTGCGCAGGTAAATCTGAATTATGAAAAACCCCTTACCTGTTTTGAGAACTGCAGTAAGAGTGGTGATAATGATATTCCTGTAATAAAACTGTAAAATTTGTACAAGTCTTAAAGTTCTATTTATTAATTTGGCAATCTTTTTTTTTCATTCAGACATTAATCTCTATAAAGAGTGTTTAACTTAAATACTAAGGATGAGAAAGATGATTAAAGATAAGTTGAACATTAAATTAATATAAAAATTACTTCATGAAATACCAATTGATGCGATGGCTTTAAAATATGCTTTGTCACACATATTACATACCATCTGCATCCAGTTAGATGGTGATGACCATGATCTTATTGGTTATGTTTTTACAGAGAGTGGTCCTATTAGTTGACTTCCACAAGTTCAAGGTAGGCATGGTTGGAGCCTTCCTAGCACCATTATGCTAACATCAGTAATATGCTCAGTGCTACAGTTTATGGCTGCAGTTCCTACTGACCATCTAGCCGCAATACTCTAAGACTTTTATTTGAACATGATGAATTTGTCCTGGAAAAGGCTGGCCTTGAGCCGCTACGGCTTCTCAGTGGATTGTACAGCCAGTGACTAGAAAACACATCAATATCTTTCTGTACTGAACACTTTACAATAACCTGTGAACAGATTAGCTGCTACATCATTGACATTTTTGTTTACTTTGCTAAATGGATCACAGTACATATGGATTGTGATATAGGTCTTTCTGTATTGAAAATTTTTAATAATTATTTTGGTTTCTGCTAAATCAGGTTTAGGCTAAAGATACTCTCAGACATTTATGGTCGATTGTTAGTCCTGAAACACAGATGCGGTCAGTTGTCTGGGAATGAATGCATACAGTACTATACTGTTGCTGTCAAGAGATGCAGTGCAATAACGGTTATACGATAAACTCTACACTGTGGAATATGTGTATTTATTTTACTATATTTACCAGTTAACTCAGTATTTATAGGAGTAAACAGTTTTTAGCCAGGTTCTATTCTGGGGTTTATAGTAAATAAACTGTGGCTGCTGCACCTATGACTGTGCGTCATTCTCTGTAGGTTGTGAAAGTCTCAGCGTTTTCAAGATGACTGAGTATGGTGTGAACAAGACAAACTCTATTGTCTTTTGTGCCTGGTGATTAAAATGAATGATTCCTGTTATGACTAGTAGACCCGTTTTACTTCCGCTCTATCTACCAATAAGGGCAAATACTTCTAGTGAGAAGCGGCTCTCTGTCTCGATCAGTGCTGGATGCAGAACCCAAACTTCCCTGTCTTTCTATTATTTTTGGCTTCTGGTGAATATTGTGCTGTGTCAAACAAGGCTCCTACAACAGGCCTCAGGTGCCCTGGGTTTGCATGTAAAACAAAAAGGAACATGTGTAAACTTTGGCCTTTGAGATTTTGAGGAGTGGCACAGGCTGGTGGATTTTGTGGTAATTGTGCCTGTGACTCTTCATGCTGGTCTGTACTTGGTTAGCAAGCCACTAAATGTGGTTCTTAAAATCACACTAAACACATTTTTTGTGACTGTGCAGACTTTCTGTATTGGTAAGTGCTGTGTTGAAGAAAAATACACAAAATATGCATTTTCAGTAAGATACGTACCATGTTCAGGTCTCAGTTTGTCTACAGCTGACCAGAGCTGTGGTCCAGAGCCCAGTACATCCACACTGACGCATCAGCCTGAAATTTACTCCAAATATGATAAATACTAAATGTGTCTTTGTTCCGCTGCGTTTGACCTGATAACAGCCAGCGGCTTGACAATGACCCATTTAAGCTACAGTAAGTTAAATAATTTTCAAGTTTTGTATGAAAATGTGAGTGTTTAAACTTTTTTCACTGTAGACATACTCCACTCTGAACCTTAAACAGCATTTTACAGAAATTACGAGTACTAGTATACAATTTATCAAAATTAACCAGCGCTGTAAACAAAATGGATTAAATGCTGAAAAACACTTCATGGTTGAATTCTTGTGGTGATATAATTTGGTGTTTTACACATTTGCCTAACAAGCAAAAGATCCCTGGTTTGATCCTGGGCAGAGGGGAGGGGTTATATCAGGAAGGGCATTTGGTATAAAAATGTGACAAATGGAAGAATTTTTTTGATTTTCTGCACTTGTGGTAATGGGACTGAAAATATCTGGTTTCAAAGATTAGGAGTTGTGGCCCAATATTTTTGTACCTTTGAAGTTGTCATAAAGTCCGAATGTGTCTATTTTGTGAATTTTTCTACCCATTTAGGCTTTTAAGAGCCACACATTAAAAAAATAAACTTTTTCCTTGAAATTATTTCAACCTATAAATTTTGTTCTGCCTAAAAAAGAAAAAGGAAGTATCCCCATTAGGGCTATGCAATATCACATCATCCATGATAATACCAGTATGAATTTTAACATGATAAATATTACAATGTTTCTGCTATAGTAACATCATTGTTTACATCCCCTGGTGTGTGTGTGTGTTTACATTCCCTAGTGCAGGCAACAACAAGCCAAGCCCGGACATACAGTACAGTATCTGAGAGTAAGAGCCATGTCTACTTTGCAACACATGCAAGAAAACTGTTCTCACTAAAGGTGAAAACAACAAGCTTGGTTGGCCACTCGAGACAAAAACACACCGCTGAGTGCAAAAATGCTACGAACAGGTTAGAAGATGATGGCGTTTTCTAGTTTATGAACTAGATTTTCCATACAGGCATCGTGGCGTTACAGTTATTCTGTTGTAAGCTTTTCTATTTGGGCATGTCATATAGATGAAAATTAATTTTACTCATTTACTCATTGCCTGCTTGAATTTTCCACATATGTCTCCTCTATATGTCTCATTAAATCATGCTTCTCTTCCACAGTGCAAATAAATGTGTAGCACTAAATCTCACCAGTGAACATTAAGGCTTGTGCACTTTCTACATTTTCAAAAGACTTAACTGTAGAAACCTTAGCACTGATTTACTAAAAGTTCAATAATGAAGTCTCTCCATCACTTCCACGTCTCACTTGTTGAAGGGAGCTGCTCTTAATTATAGTAAAGGTGGCAGAACATAACGCTTCTTTTATAGCACTGAAATCATTTCACAGGCTCTGGGTAGCGCTGGCATATTTTTAAAAAGCCTGGGTCTGAGGTAGCCCATTAAAGATGCTCATAAACATTAATTTTGCCAGTGGGATGTGAGATTGTGTTACCTTCTTGGCAGAAATGTGTATGAAATATGTGGTTTTACTTTGGCCCAACACTCGCCTCTTTTGAAACGTGTATAATCTAGACTGTGACTGTTTGTCAACTCGGTTTGAAGGAGCTGGACAGAACCCAGTCGCCATGTGCCTTGTCATGATGGTGACGGCGGTCGTGTCAACGTTCAACTCTGCAAATCTGAGGGAGGTTACCCAGCCAGGGGAAATGTGCTGACTGATTTGCGCAGCACATTTTACATATCCTAAAGCCAAAATAAAACAAATAAAGGATCAGCGACGAGAACGGAAAGTTACTGAGACGTTTCCAGTACAGTGACTTGTTTGAATATGGTTTTCAACCATTGTTGTTCTAGGAAACTTTTTTTAAGGATGGAAATTCATAATGAATATATCCTTTTGTTCCTCACATTAAAACCCACATGGACGCATATATTTCTCCCTTAATCATAGAAAACATTTCAACTTCAAGTAATCCAAGAACCCTGAAGAAAACTTAGTAAGCATAAGTATGATTTTTTAACCACCTGAAGGAAAAAATGAATTACTCAGTGAGAAATTAAAATAGAGCTTTAATTGCAGGTCAGGCATTGCGCCAGACAGTTATTTCTAGCCTGTTCTCACTATTCTCATTCCCAGAGTGTCAATTACTGCTCTTTTCACACTCCAAATGCACAATTTACACACAGTATTGGAATATTTTTACCCAAATTATAATCTTTTCCTAAAACTATTACTTTCCAATGTCTAAAACTATCCTGATATTTTTTGTACCTAAAATGATCCAATTGCTAAACCTAACTAAGCAGTTTTAGACCTCAGTCACACATAGGGATGTAACCGGATTTGATATTTCTGGTGCCATTCAATACCAAAATGCTGAAAATGTGACAGCACTTGTCTTTGGTACCATACCGTAGGCAGGCTGAGATGGTTTGGACTTGTGCAGAGGAGGGATAGTAGGGTTGTTGGACAAAGGATGCTGAATATGGAAGACCTCAGAGGAGGTTCATGTGGCTGTAGTGAAGGATGACATGCAGAGGGTTGGTGTGACAGAAGAGGATGCGAGGGATAGATTGAGATGGGGCCCTAAAAGAAGCAGCTCAAAGAAGACCGTAGTGTAGGTAGCAAATGTACTGAGGCAGAATTCTCCCAGAACTGTATACAGCTACAAGTGTTCTACCCCATTATTTCATGCTGAAGAAGCAGAAGAAGAAGAAACAACTTTTGGAATTTCTAGAGACCTCTAATTTCTAGAGCAAAAAAAACTGTGTATTCTCTGACCAGTTGAGAAGTAGTTGCTGGAGGTTACTTGCTTTCGCTTAATGAAGTCAGCCACAAAGAAGTTGCAACACTAAAAACCTCTTGTGATTGCTATGGCTGCTAGCCGATAGCAGATTGCCATTGCATGGAAGGCTTCCAGTTGTCTGCAAACCCTCACTAACACTAATCAATGAGCAGTAGTAAAACTTGAAAAAGTGAGATGCAAATGGGGAACGTTTGCCTTTAAATTTTTGGCTCACTTCTGCAGCCAACATGTTGCAAATGGTTCTTTTTTTGACAGTTTACTACCACTCTGTGTGTCATTGGCAAGTGTTTGCAGACAAGCTTGTGTTTTTCTCTTAAACTATAGAATACTGCTGCAGTCTGCTAACAGAGGTTTACAGTACAGCATGTCTTTGCAACCAGTTTCTCCCAGCAACAGCAAACAACTTCCAGCCAGTCAGGGAATAGCGGAAAGGGGCTGAGGGTCACCAACCAGTGTCTAGGCCCGTGTGACTGGGGCCTTAAATGCTTGAAACTAACCAAGTAGTTTCCACTGCCTGAAGCAAACCATGTAAGTTTTAGTGTCCAAGCCTAACCAAGTAGTTTAAATTGTCTAAAACTATCCAAATACCTTTTATGTGCCTTAAACTAACCACGTAGTTTCCAGTGCATAAGCATAAGCTGATCACATAGTTTTTAGTTCCATAACTAATCAGTCAATAAAAGTAAAACGTGAGTGAAAATGAAGAACAAAACTCAAAGGTCCTAATGGGAGATGCATCTCTTGACAAACTAGACTCCTAATGCAGACTGTGGCTGTTTAAATGAGGACTGTTCAAAGATTCAAAAAACTTTATTGTCATTCTTCTCATGTAAATGTGACAGGAGGTCCGTCTGAGGTCCGTCAAGCGCAAGTTGCCAAAGAAACTATGTGCAGTTTACACTTACAAATAAATAGAATAATTTAAGAAAATAGAATATAATAAATAACTAGCTATGAAGAAGAAAGTGTTATATCAATGCATACAATATTGCCACTAGTTGAAAAAGACAGATGTTGAAGGGACACCTTGAGCTTTATATATATATATATATATATTTATATGCCAGCAGCAGTATTTGATGTCCTAGGATAAAAATGTCAGAATTTGAGAGACAGGATTAAGAACCACATGATGTTAATTGCTAAGGTCTGCTGTAGGTCAGCCTTAGACTGGGATCAGCATGGCTGAGTAACAGTGTCTTCGATCTTCTTCAGATTTATGGGTAATTTGGACCTAACTTTGGCAAGAACCAACACCGATGCATCAAAATGAATTTGACAATGACAAGTTTAAACACTGAAATGTGGTGATTCAGCATTCCAACTCAAAATACTCATCTTAATGGCAATTTCAGGTGCTGTGAGCATTCGCAGAGCGGATCAAAATGATGTGAGGAGTCAGATATATGAGCAGCTCTGTGGTAAAAGGGGCTTGGCTTCCTGGCACACACTAGGTACACCCTACTGATGCTGAGCCAGCAGCCTGACCCACACCAGGTTAAATTTATGGGTAGATATTTAGCTTGTCTCTGCCACTCTGCAGGGCTGAAAGAATAACATCAGACCTTGTCTGCTCGTTGTGCTTGAAGCCGGGTGATGTTTTCCCCTCGGAAAACCAGCCTGGCTGCACATCACACACCAACTGAGAGTAAACTGAAAAATGTCTAAAACACCGCGCCGCCCTCCGCTTCAAAGTCATGCGGTCTATGGCCTTATTTTTTGGCTAGGTTTGCTTTTAAGACTTGGGTTTTCAGCTTGGTTACTAGGGTATATATCATGATTATCCCTCTGATAAAAGGAAAAATAATTTCTACTTATGTCTTCATAATCAGGAACATATCACTAACAAAGTATCTGTAGTAACTTTTCTACTTTATTTATGTCTGTCTTTCTTGGGCAACCTGTGAGGCTGATGATAATAAACCAGGAAACACTCACAATGTGTCATTATCAGAATGAGGAAGTAAAGATGCTGCGGTATCAATATAGTTTTCTGGAGAAATTATGAGTTAGCAGTGACCAGTTAAATGACCTGTTTTAACACTGATGCAGGAAAGCACGGCGTGTCGAAGTATCGAAAACTGCGAGACCTGCCATACTAACCGTCCATTATGTTATAGATTTCACCTCCACCATCCACCACTGACGGCAACATTTTTTTTTATTTAGTGTGAAATTACATATGGTGTAAAAATGGGGAAGTACCACTTTTATTTTCCTGTTACATGAACTTGGAACACGCTGTCTTCCAGCTGCTCCAGCAGCGCAGCCCCAAAAGTAGTTTCACTTCTCTATGTCTCAAGTTTTTTTTTCGTTTAAGTTGCAAAATACCTAGTGAGCTCGTTGGTACGATCACTTTCTCCCAAACCACATTATTTTAACTGCAGGACTTCAAATCACTGACATTAGGGTTCTGGCTGACTCGTTTCAAAAGAACTACAGTCTGCGTGTGCTTAAAGTGAACTAGTGTTTATACTTTCACCACACAATTACCTGTAAAACGTGAAGTGGAAATCCTCAATTACCTTGAATGCAGAAGGGGAAAATCCAATTTGTCAAGCACTTACGATTCTTGTTTCCATTTCCTGGAGTGAACAATTACTGTGTTGATCTTTGATGTCTTTCCTGAGGTTTTCTGTTGTAGAAGCTTGAGTTTCTTGATTTGGTGGGGTTTTTTTCATCCATGATGTATTTTGCAATTCAACCTAACTATTTGCATTTATCCTTCACTTTCCTTTAATTATCCTTCTCCTAGGAGAAAAAAACAACTTAGTACCTGTTGGATTTTCAACCATGTCTGAAACCCCCTCCAAAGCCTTACTGGAAACTCAAAACTGTGTAACTTTCTGCAGTTGTCAAGTAGGGAACATCTGAATTCCTCTCGAAAGCTCTCTTTTCTTTAGCTTAGCTCCAAACAGTTTTGCCTTCAGTCATGGCTGGATGACACTCAAAGCAAATGATGCCACTGACACAGCCAGGGCGAGTAAAAACATCTATTTGCCATAATAACATACAGCACAACTGCTCTTTAAGTAGTTTGAGCCGGGTAAACCAGACCCTACTTTGTGATGTATGATAAAATAAGTGCCCATGCAGTTAAAAAGTAACCTAATATTGCTTTTTGCGCTCTCACAAACATTGCTAAGATTGGTTTTCAGTATGGTTTTAAATCAATCAGCATATAAAGTTAAGTTTAATTCATGCCTGGTCACTTGACAGCTGACTCTCAACAATAGATATTGTGTTGCACAACGCTCTGCATTTGTTCTTTGGCAAGAGTAAGTCGAATGACAGATGGATGATTAAGCAGAGTGATCACAACCTCTACTGCTCTGCCTCTTCTGGCAAGTGGATGGGTTTAATGTGTGTGTGTGTGTGTGTGTGTGTGTGTGTGTGTGTGTGTGTGTGTGTGTGTGTGTGTGTGTGTG
>VUQK01009270.1:1425-13927 GCA_015106715.1 Bujurquina vittata | reverse complement strand
AAATGTACGAATATGCTGACGTTACCGCCTGCTAGAAGGCCTTGGGATGCAAACTCAAAATCTGATTGGTTGAAGCAACAGGTTGATACTTATTTTGTGCTACAGGGCCCGCAGAAGTGATTGTGAAGGCCTCCGGGCAGATTTCTTTGACCCTGGCAACAAATAATGGCTGAAATGTGATTGGTTAACTGCTTTAATAATATAAAGAAAATATACGTCTGGAAACAGCCCGACCACGGGAAAAGTTATGAAAAGAACCGTACAGACCATTTGGAATTATTTAACAAGTATTGATGGACAAAATATAATTAATATGATTCAGATATTTTTTAGGGCAGCAGAGAAGGCCTTGCAAGCCCTGACGGCCCACCACTGCTAGGACCTTTTTTAAACCTCGCAGTACACACAGATGTGTCCTTTAAAAAGTGGAATTTAAAGCTTTGCGCTTTTAAAATAATCTGAAAACCAGTTCCAGTTACAAAACAGCAGATAGTTACATTTTAGTCATAATGATTTATCAAAAACTCAGCATGACTGTAACAACCACTATCTGCCATAACCACTGGAGTTATGTCATTACAATATTGTATGTAATTGCAAATTAATCATACTAATAGGCTAAAAGAAAACATTACCGTATTTTAATTCAATTTTCAAGGACAGTCATTTGTTTAAAGCAATTGTTCAGATATTTATGAAGGGAAAATCATTCATTGTGCAGTTTGTTACAAAAATGGTAATTTCAAGACTAATGTGGACCAAAATAGGTCTGTTTAGCTTCACCATTTTTCTTCCCCAATAGCATGCTAAGCCTGTGACATTACAAACTGTAATTTACACACTGAATGCATTACGTGCAGATGTTCCAGAGAAATGTCCCTAATCCCGACACAAAGGCAGGCGCCAGATTATCCAGTTTCTCCTCCCGGAGCTTGTAGCTCATGAAAAACATGAACATGACAACAGCACATAAATTAACAACCTTTAGATTACAAACCATGAAACCATTCGTCACCTTTGAAAGATTTGAAACAGCGTGACCACTCATATTGTTTTAGCTCCTACTTAAGAGCGCTTCTAGTTCAGTATTCATTAACAGTGACTCTGAGAATTGGTTTTAACACTGGTTTTCTTTAGAGTAAAAAGTACTTCAATTAAACTTTAACAGATATTTATATTTTTGTGATTTTTTTAATGCAGTTTCAGATGGAAATATTGCAATTTTTACTCCACTGTTTGTCAGGTTCACAAATTATGTCCGGCTTAAAGACGTGTTTGGCATAAAGGAGGAGATTTAGGAAAAAAGTGGAGACAATTTCATACAAAACACAGTTTATTTGACAGTGTCTAGGTCCAAGTACCAACAGACCCCATACAAAATAAAAAAAAGGGGGAGAAACAAATGCTACAAAGAACTTCCATCTACACAAAACATCTCCTTAAAAATACATTACCAATAACACAAAAAAAAGTATCCATTAAAGATAATATATGTAAAGGACATCCCATCATATTTAGGGGATATTACATAACAAGCGTGGTAAAATGTTTAATGAGAAAGAAGGGCACATTGAACGAGTGTGAGTAAGGGACCGTATGTTGTGTTTGTGGGCTTTCTTCTTCCCACAGACTGGGAGAAGAGGGCAACAGTCAGTGATGCAGCAGTCATGTGGGCAGGACAAAGAAATTTTAAAGACAAAAAGAAAGGTGGGGAACAAGAGGTAGCGAAAGGGTGCGCAGAGAGGTAGCAGATAGCAAGAGGAAGATTTCTAGAAGAGGTAGCTAGCAGATGGAGGAGGAAGAGGTAGCAGAGATCCTAACAGTGCTAGCAGAAGGGAAGGAGTGGTAGTTCTGGTTAAGACTTCACATTAACACATCCTCATATTGGATTTATTATTATTATTCACCTGTATGTCAGCTTTAGAAATATGAAAGATGGTGAATACAGACCTTTGTTGAAATGATGAGTGGAGCAGCAGGAATAAAATAAATACTTTATTTAAAGCTAAATCTCAAGTTGTTTTTTTTTTTAAATTACAGTCCAAATGTTGCAAATGACTTGGTTCAGGACTGAAGCTTCAATTTAAATTCTAAGTTGACATAAAAAGTCTTTAATTGCTCAGAAAATGGAAACCTGAGCAATGGAAAATGTGTGGGGAACACAGACAAAAAAAAAGAAAAAAAAAAAAAAAACTTTCCTTTTTTCCCCCTTTCAGACCTACTGGACTTGATGTACCTTGACAAGCAGTTTCAACATTTTCAGACATTTTGTTCAGCTGATACTGAAAATTAACAAGCCATAACTATTTTTTCTCCCAACAGTGGAATATTATGGTTACAAAAAGGAGATTTCCAATTTCCCATTAAAAAAAAGAGAAAACCAGCATCCAGTTTGAGTAGCTGGAATTATGAACTGGCCTTTTTTTTTGTAAACTAACAAAATGGTTTCTAACAAGTCTGCCAACAAGCATTCAGTGGTTTCTCCCCTTATTCAATTTTATTTACTGTAACATCACAGGACAAAGGGTTTCAGAACTAAACTTCTATGATTGCTTAGTAACTAATTTTTCTGAATAAAGGTTTGATACACAGAAATGAGGATATTGCTGAGTTTTACAGTGGCTGGAAAGCAATGCAAACACGTGCAGTAAGGAGAGGAGGAGGAGGGTTTAGCGAGGTAGGTAGCGCTAGGCGTGAAGAAACTGAGCATAAGAGAGGGGGCGGGGTTTAATCGCTACAGGATCAGCACCTAAAAACATCTAGAAGCCCACCGCGCTGAGGAAGAGCGTCGGCGTGTTTGATGTTTCAGCCGCATCACGGCATCTCCCTCTCTGTAAAGGCTGTGTGAAGGTCAGCAGGAGATTACATGTTTGTGGTTGTCCAGTGCTTTGTGGCAGGGTCTGGCCAAGTCGATGTGTGCATGCAGCCTCCAGTGTTCGCCTCAGCTTAGCTTACATTTCTGTGTGTGTGTTAACAGTGCTGCAGGTGGTGTGACAGACAGAGGAAGGAGGCAGTATGTACTTCCTTTCACGGTTGGATCACGTCCCAGCTTGTGCCTCTTATAATCAGATCTGACTCATTTATTTTAACCAACATACAGAAATACATATGAGAATAGTTCCAATCTGGTGTATTTGCCATATACTGCAAATCCCTTTAGTATATAACCTTCTTAAATATTAAAATTATACATTTTAAAGGTTTTCGTCTTTGATTAGGCCACAACGTATTTTGAGGAGGACTTGGACACTTTGCTAGTTCTGGTATTTTTTAAATGGAAGTTTAAAGTCTATGAAGTCTAATCAAATCCGATCAAACGTTAAAACTTAATTTTAGCTGAACTCACATTGTTTTACAATACTTAATTTATAGCTGAAGACTGTTTAAAACGTTTTCACTAGGTGCCATCTCTCCCCCACATTCAGAGACAGTTAACCGTATTTACAGCTGCCATCTTTGTTTGGGTCAAGGGGGACAGGCTCAAAGGTAAAGTCGAGTCACAGACTGCTTCTTTGTTCAGTTTTTACTTTACATTTCAAACTCAGCGAGTGCAGAAGTCGAAATGAAAAACCAATTTTATATATTTAAAAAAGAAAGAAAGAAAAAAAAAGGCACAAACGGCCATCAACCAGCCCTCTGTCTGACACACATTCACAGACACACACACAGAACTACAGTGTATCATTTAAAGAGGAGCAAGAGGTAGATACTCGACAAGACAAGAGTGAGGGCAGGCTGGGTCCCTTGTGTGTGTTTTATTCATGTTAATGTCTGAAAAATCCGCTTGCTTCAAGACACACACACACACACACCCATACACCCACCCCTGCAGGTTGGACCGGCCCTCTAGTCTCGCTAGCTCCCCCTAGTGTTTGTCTTGGAGAAAGAGGAACCAGACAAAAAGCAGGGTGTGTGTTTTTGTGAGACTGGAAGGGGTTTCAGTGCAATTAAAACAGCACTGGAAAGAAAGCGAGAGAGAAAGAAAAGAGATGAGACAGTTTTTCTTTTATTACTATTATTTGTTCTGTCTCCTTGTTTTGTTTTCTGTACACAGGGTCATTTTCCACAGCCTCCATCTGGCCCAATAGAGCAGAAAACAGTGTTTATTACTAGACGACCCTTGCCGCTGTGCCCTGAGAGGAAGTCTGCATGTGTGGGTGTACGTGTGAAATGTCGGGTTACCTTTGCCATTGAACCCTGAGTGTGTATGTGTGTGTTAGGCGATGAAGTTTATGGTAGATTTGAGTGTTG
Organism: Bujurquina vittata; assembly: GCA_015106715.1. Classification (NCBI taxonomy): domain Eukaryota; kingdom Metazoa; phylum Chordata; class Actinopteri; order Cichliformes; family Cichlidae; genus Bujurquina; species Bujurquina vittata. The sequence goes on along the minus strand of VUQK01009270.1, from coordinate 9,676 downwards.
AGTGAAAAATATTGAGCCAGTAGCAAAGGCCATCAAAGAGGGGATGATGTTCAGAGAGTTAGTTTCAAGCTTGTGTGCTTTACTGTGTGTGTGTGCGCTGTGTATGTAGCTCTTAGTTGTCAGCCACTCGCCCACTCTGAGGTGCTGGAGGACCTACAGGAGCAGGAGGCATCGCGTCAGGCTGTGCAGGTGGTGGGCCAGGATCTAAGAAAGAGGGAAAATTCTGGTTTTAGAGTGAGAAGGAAGAAAGTTAAAGCTTCATTTACAACAGAGATTTGATGCTCAGGTTGAACAAATGTGAACTAATATGCAATTTGTTTGCAATTTTGGGCATGTACAATCAGCTAGCTCTACCTGTTGGTATCAAAGCCTTTTTAGTCTGGCCTTCATTATGTGTGTATTTCTCTAGAGACAGCATTATAACACTGCTTCACTTAAGCGACAAGGTTGGACGTGAAAAGCTTTTCACAAAGTACCTTTAGAACCTGAAATACTTCAACATTGTGCTTTTTCAGTGGTTCAAGAAGCTACCATCCTCCTCTAGGTAATCACTTTATTTATCACAGGTTAATTGCACATGCAATCAGTAAAGCTAATAATTTACTTTAAGAGCGCCCTCTGTTGCATAATGAGGCAAAAACAAAACAAAACAAATGTCTATTGACAAAAAGCCTTCATTTCAACAAAATGATCTACCACCCTTAGCCTAGCCAAAGAGCAAGTATTAGACTAATAGACACATAGCTGATGTGACCTTCTATTTCAGAGGCAGGATTGTATTTTACAGCGGGGGTTAAATAAAAGTGTGCATAGTCTGCCCGTAATCACATGCAACAGCCTGATGGGCAAAAACATGACATCATATGACGTGAAGAAGACAAGTTTTCCCCACTTTTGAACTGAAGCTAAAATTTGAATTAAAAGTGACAGGTTAAGTATCAAAAAGTACAAACATAACCTTATGAGCTCTAAAAACTTGTGTTTATAATATCTTGTCTGCAGTAAATCTATATTTCAATGACAGCTTATTTCTCTTGGGAAATGTAAATGCTGGAAAGTCTCAATTTAAGACAATGCAAAAAAAATGGTCAAGTAACTAAAATCTTATAGTTTAAATTGCAGCTGTAGTACAAGTGGAAACACAAACAACAGCTGTAAAAAACTTAAATAGATGTCATTATCCTGGTGCTTAATTTCAGATGCTGATTGGCTGCTTTACAAGGTCAGAGAAATCAATGCAAACCACAGGCTGTGTGCTGTGATGCTAATAAGCAGCAATGATCCAAATGTTTAGCTGCAGCTGACATTCAAAGTAAATACCAGCTGTCGGCTCTGGGTGAAAGCATTATTTGATTCCCAGAAACTTTTTTTTTTTTTTTCTCCTTAGGTTATTTGTGGTGTAAATACAGGATTTTAGAATTATGCCCATGATTTAGAGTATTTTGGTTTTGCTAGATTAAATGTTCACAAATCAACAGAAATAAACGACCTCAAGTTTGCTTATGCATATTCAAAAAAACACAAGCCTAAAAAGTGGTGGCTTTTTATACTTACACATGCCGTTGGGAGCTCCAGGGTGGCGTGGGGGCATCATGGGAGGCATACCACCAGGTGGAGGCCCAGCAGAAGGGGGGCCAGACATCATACGTCCCGGCATTGGCTGACCTGGTCCCATTGGTCCTGCATTGTGGAAAGTATAAACAAGAAAAATCAGATACATGGAGATTAGGTGAATGCATGGTAACACAGGATGGAGATTTAACAAAACCTCCACAGGCTGCTTCAAACCAGATTTTGTAGAGCAAAGTAAAAAGCATGCCATTTAATCCTTTCTGTCCTCTGTTTTGAGAACACTTTAAAGTGTTACGTCTATAAATTTTAATAAATTTGCCAGTTCTGGGTCCAAATGTTCCACCGTTCCTTCAGATCCCAACAGCAAAAAAAGCATCAAGTTAAAAACTGTCCAAATTATTTTGACTTTAATAAAGTGATCTGTGCTGCTGCTCTCTCATGTTTTATGACCAAGAGTAGAATAGCTAGTAATTTGGCATCTAAGATTACTTCTGCCAGAACATGACATATACATGAAAAACAAAAACATAGTTACTGGTATAACGAATACATGAGTGCATATATGACCCACTAAATGACAACAAGGAATTTGCCACCCAGTGACACAAAGCGCCACTGCAGAGTATTATAAGAGGGTCAATGTGTAATCAAGCGGGTTGCCAAAATCAAAAGCTGGATTATATGGTTGACTTCCTTGTCATGGTATTATTTATATCAATATCGGATATGGCAAAGGTGTTAAATAAACCTCACTGATATTCAAAGTGCCAAACTCTTAATACAGCTGAAATTCTTTCAATATAAAAATGCTCATATTCCTCAATATTTCACAGAACACCCCCACAGCGTTGTAACCCTGTTTAAAGGGGGTCTCAGTCTCTTTGTGTGAGTTTTTTCCCCCCTTTTACCTTACCTGTCTGTCCTGGGTGGTGAGGAGCCATTGGGTGATGGCCCATTGGGGGGTAGCCAGGGTGCATTGCAGCGCCAGGTGGGGGACCTCCATGGTGGGGTGGAGGTGCTCCGTGGTGGGGAGGAGGTCCTCCATGATGTGGTGGGGGTCCTCCTGGGTGCATGCCTGGTGGAGGGGGCCCAGAGTGTGGTCCAGGCCCCTGCCCCTGCCCTTGGGCCTGGGCAGCTGCCGCTGCAGCAGCTGCGGCGGCGGCTGCTTGCTGCTCCATCTGTTGCCTCGCCTTCATTTCGGCGTATTTGAGCTGCTCCATGTGGAACGCCTGACGCTCAGTAAGTAGCTGCTGCCTCTGAAGCTCCAACTGCACAAAGACACAGAAACCAAAAAAAGATGATTTGAAGATATTTGTAATACGAATACTAACAAAAACTGGCTGGCAACATAGAAAAATAATTTTTCATCACATTATCCCCTGATAAATTATGCTTTATGCCAAAGAAAAAAATGGATATGTTGACAAAAAGCAAGCTCTTGTTCTAATAATCAGGCCCCATCTTATCTTAAAGACCTCATAGTACCGTATCATCCCAATAGAGCATTTTGCTCTCAGACTGCTGGCTGTGGTTCCTAGGATACTTCAGAGTAGAATGGGAGGCAGAGCCTTCAGCTTTCCATTATTATGTGTACATTATTGTACATTATTATGTGTACATTAATTTTACAATGTATATATTGTAAAAATAATATATCTGTATTGAAGATATCTGCATTTTAATACATTTTCTGTTTATATTTTTATACATTTTTTTCTTCTGTATATTTTAAATGCACTTTTATTTTCTGTATATTTTTTTAGATTATATTTTTTATTAAGGAAGTTTGACTTTCTTAGTATGGCACTGATCAAGATGACCCTCCAATCTCACTGTACATCCTGTATAATGACAATAAAGGCATTATATTCTATTCTGTTCTATTCTATTCTATAGGCTCCTCTTCTGTGGAACCAGCTCCCAGTTTAGATTCAGGAGACAGACAACCTCTCTATTTTTATAATTAGGCTTAAAACGTTCCTTTTTGATCAAGCTTATAGTTAGGGCTGGATCAGGTGACCCTGAACCACCCCTTAGTTATGCTGTAGGCTGCTATAGGCCTAGGCTGCTGGGGGGTGTCAATAATGCACGGTTTCTTTTTATTCACCTCTTTTAACTCTGTCGATACCTCACTCTGCATTTAATCATTAGTTATTATTAATCTCTGGCAAGTGTACCCTGCCTTTTGCCCAATAATAATCTCTTCCACAGCATGTCTTTTGCCCTGTCTCTCCTCTGAGCCCCAACCGGTCTCAGCAGATGACTGCCCCTCCCTGAGCCTGGTCCTGCTGGAGGTTTCTTCGTGTAAAATGGGAGTTTTTCCTTCCCACTATCGCCAAATGCTTGCTCACAGGGGGTCGTTTTGATTGTTGGGGTTTCTCTGTAGTATTGTAGGGTCGTTACCTTAAAGTATTAAGTACCTTGAGGCAACCATTTGTTGTGATTTGGTGCTATACAAATAAAATTGAATTGAATCTGGCAACGACAGCTCTTCCTCCAACCTGAATCTGCAGCAGGTGGACAACTAATTTGTGTGCAGCTATGCTGAGCTGAATGAGGAAAGGCCTACAAAGACCATAGTGGCCAGATTTCAAATATAAATGAGCGAGGAGTCACAAATTTAGCAAAAAGTTGACGGACATCATACAGAGGACGGACCGACGTCAGATGTCTCGGTATTGGATACACTCTGCTGATTGTTGTCTGTTGTTGACAGCGGAGCAAAAACACTGAAAAGCAGAAAGCTTGTTGCTCCCTTTAGATAATCTGCTGAGCTCACCACACACATTTAGTATGTTGATGAGGTTGGATCCACAGCAGCATCAGGTAAATGCCAAAATGCAAGAGTATTCACGAAGCTAAAAAGAAGTAAATGACTAGCTCCATGGCAAAAATCATAACAAGAGAGGAACAGGTCTGTTCATGTCCTTGCGCATAGCACACAGGCCTGCGAAGCCTTAGACTTTGAAAACTGCCTGCCTTGTGTTTCTTTGTTTTTGTAGAGGCTCAGTGTTTTACAGCTTATGGCAGGAGCAGCAGCAGGAGCGGGTTGGTTTCTCTCCAGTCTTCAGAAAGCCTCTTTGACCAAACTCCTTTTCATGCACCGTTTACAGCTGTGAAACTGGGCTACACTCCCAATGCCGCCACCATGAAAACGCAGTTTTACACTTTCACAAGCGTCTCCAGGGATTGTGCAGAGACAGAACACACATAAACAAGAGCTGAGAGTCATTCATTTGCTCTGTCGGGGCAGGTAACAGTTCCACTCGCCTCACTGAACAACTGCTCTGCTTTGGAAAAAATTTTCCCCTCAGAGAATTAATGCTTTGTCTCTCTTTCAATCTCTGTGGAAAACTTGGGCAAGTGAGGACAAACCTGTAGAGTGTGCAAGATCTATTGATAAACTAAATATTTACTACCTACTCATGTCAATAAAGCAACCAAAGTAGTAAGACTGTTCAACACTGAGGCTTTTATTACAACTCCCCAAAGGGTGTGTTTAATCCAAATAAAATAAAATAGTTCCCTTACTTTTTAAATTTCATTTTCATTCAAAATGTGCTAAAATTATTGCTATATTCATTTTTAAACAGTCTAATTAATTAAAATAAATCTAACAAGTAAGGATATTTGTATATTTACTGATAAACTATATAGAGGTGGAGTGCAGTAGTCTCTTTAAATATCAACATTTGGCCCACTTGAAAATGTCTGTTTTGTTTTAAATTTGGGAGTATAAATCAGCTCAACATTTTCAGCCATTTAGAGTGAAATGTTTTATTTATTTTATAAGAATTATTTAACAGGGCATCTATGAGTATGAACAAGTTAAATATAAGATGCTAAGACATTTGGAAGCATTTTCAAGTATTGTTTAAACCGCTAAGGAAAACTACAACCATTAAATTTATTAGTGCAGCTTTTTAGACTGTTGCTACAGTTAACTACAGTTAACTGTTTTCACACTTCTCTGAAAAAGGCTCGCCACACTATAAAACAGGCTTAATGCTTAATGATACAGTCACAGTGCATAACCTGAAAGTGTAGCATTATGTGCGAGAGATTTTCACAGTGGTGAGAGTGAAAGCATTCTTGGCTCTGTGGTGTAGTGGTTAACACATTTGCCACACGCCAAACAGCCCCAGTCAAGCCTGGGAAGCGACACAAATGCAACCTTAAACCTCCATTACACTTTGGGCATCTGAGAGTCTGTTCATGTCTGAGTAACGTCCACGTGTGCTCGTTCTTTATGACTGCATGGACTTGGCTGCAGCGAATTCAAATTACAATCCAACAACTATGCATGCGCCCCAAGTGGCGGACATTAAAGAAGTATAACAGAAATGAGTACTCGTCCATTGGGTCTTCAGGTGTCTCAATGGAGTATAATCAAGGTACGAGGGTCACAAGCTAGTCTACACCTCTGCCAGGCCCAGATAAACAGGATGGCTGTATCAGGAAGGGCATCTGGCATAAAATCTGTGCCAAACCAAGCATGTAGATCCATCCGCTGTGGTAACTCTTGGGAAATACGGGAGCAGCTGAAAGCACCCCGCGAATCAAAACATTCAACTTTTGACTTTAAGTTGATTTAATACTTTTTATTACTTATAATGCATGCAAGTTTTTTTTTAAAAGACTTTTTAAAGATCTGTAGTCACCCTGTCTGAGATGCAAGTAGTTTGCAAATGTGTCTTTCAAACAGCTACATTTCCACTTTAGAAAGTGGGTTTGACTAAGTGCCGGATGAACTTCGGTGAACAGCTTGCCTTTATTATTGATAACTATAGCTGTGAGCCTTTAATGAGCACTAGAGTGTGAGAGCATGCATTAACGGAAAGTGGAGTGTGCAGGATCCTGTTGGCCAATAGAATTCAACATTGTATAGAAGTCTTCCTGACTTACAGCCTCTTTCTCACGGTCCATGATGGTTTCAAGCTCTTCAAAGTGCCTCAGTTTGATCTCCAGTTTCTTCATCTGGGTCTCCACCAGCAGAGCTACCAAGGACTTGATCTTCCTCTCCTCTACTGCTGCCAAATGCTAAAAGGAAGGCAATGGGCTGATGGTCAGTATATAATCAGTGTCAAATAACCATTTCCAGCATTTTACTGTTTTAACAATTCATAGAAAACATGCAGGATTCCATATGCATTCATCTATGGGGAGGACAAAAGGTACACAAACGTAACAGCGGTAACAGAGTGTGTCATTTCAGAAAAGTGAAAGTTTATCCATGCATTTGCTATTGCACAGTCCTGCTTCCTGACCTTGGCCTTTGTGGCAGCAGATGCTAAGGCAGCAGCGGCCGCAGTGGCAATGTTTCCCTCTCCAATATCATGTTCCAGCTTCTTCCCCTTGTCCTCTCCCTCCTCTGAAGGGGTCTTCTCCTCCTTATCCTTCTCCTGCTCTGAAGACGACGTTTCCATAGCCTCCTCTTTGTCTTTGTCTGATGGAGAAAAATAATTTAAAAGGTGATGAGTATTTCCTAAAAGTCATCAAGCACATTTCCATACTTTTTAAAGAAAGTGTATGCTGAAATACATTACCAGATGTTACAGACTGACTGCTATGAATAAGATGGGCAAATCAATTAATAACACCACCAATTTGATTATTAATAATCTAATGAGGCTAATTAAGCAGACAATCTAATCAGATCAGGATCATAAATGCAATATAATTTTATTTTATTTATATTGCATTTACGATCCTGAATAATAAAATAAAATAAAAAATGAACAAGAAGAGCCTGTAAAAAACAGCTCTTCTTGTAAAAGCAAATATGTTTGGTATAGCTGCATTCAGATCATCATTCTGATTGCAAAAACTGCCAGACATGACAGGCAAAAAATAAAAATAAATGCAATATAAAAGGTATGACATGGATCTGTAGTTTCACTTTGGCATAAACCTTAGTGTTACCTGTTTGAGCTGTCTTAGCCTCCCCAACCTCTTCGTTCTCTTCTTCACGCTCTGATGCCTCTGCTCCCTCCTTCTTCACCTTTTCTGTTGCTTCCGTCTTATCACTCTTCTCTGCAGACTCACTTGGCTTCTCAGCCTCATCCTTCAACTCACCCTAAAGGTCAAGGACAGACAAAAATGGCAGGAGTGCCACCACAGCAAAAAATAACTGTTGAGATTTGCCTTTCGATTTTAGAAATAAGTGAGGTTCAAAGCACAGCAAGCTGCTTAAAAGTAGGATTCAGCTATTGTTTTAACAAAACTATGAATAAAGGACATTCAGGAATGAAGACAAATAGTGGTAGGAATTTAGAAAATGGTATGAAATAAAGTCACAGCAGGTTAATAAGACTTTTCAGTGAATAAATGCTTCGATGCTCAGCGCACACTCAAAAATGGACCAAATCTTGGCCCTGTTTACTTGTCCCCCCGCGCCCACCCCAGTCACTGATTTGCAGAGTGCCCATCACCGGTTAATGGATAATAATGAGTAAGTTATCAGCCACTGAAGCCATTACATTCACCCGCTGGGCCTTTTAAAAACACGGGACAAGGGTAAAGGGTAAATTAAGTGGAAAATCAAAGTTCAACAACACGTGCGAGAAAGGTCAAGTGACATGGCTATCAATGGAACAACTGGCAATAGTTATTTTACGTTTTGTTGCACATATATATATATATATATATATATATATACATTATTTATATTAAGCTCTAT
>VUQK01009267.1:14378-29267 GCA_015106715.1 Bujurquina vittata | reverse complement strand
TGCAACAACAATGGTGCATTCAGGGACCATAGGAAAAAACAATACTCAACGAGAAATGATACATTCACTGAAAAAAAACTATAAAATGGCAAAAACCAACTTGGGTTACATATGGTTCTTCCACATATTCCTGAGGCCTCTGTCTGTTAAACAAATGAACTGTTAAATTGCCAATATGTCTTGTTTCTTCAGACTTTAAGCACCAATCCAAAAAATGACATGAGTCAATAGAAAATAAATAAATGAATTAGAGAAAATAAGTAATGCTGATATTTCTACTTCTTTTGCAGACTGGAGTGTTACAAGCAAGCAATTTCTAACCAGTCTGCAAACATTTTTTACAAATTTATACTGATTTTTTTTGAGAATTCAGAATTTATGTTACAATTTTTAAAATAAAATATAAGGCTTGTAATTACTATTATATTTTTATTATATGAATATATTATTTAGAGCATATATGCATGAAGATTACTTGACTTTAAACTTTTTTTTCTTCATGTCAACATGTATGAAGTTGCCCACTTTTTCCAAAAAATTGTGTAGTGTCCATAACCGTGCATGATTTGAGTGATGCAACAGCAAATAAAAATATTACTTACTATACTTTACAACTTCTATACTGTATATCTCAGGCATACGATACTGCTGCAGGCATAAGGATAAATTAGGTTATAGACTTGCGGATGAGTTTTGTGCAGGCTGTAGTGTCTGTAACAGGAACATCACAGGCTTATATGCAACACATTAATATGTATTAATGAGAAACATTTTTATATAGTTTTACTCAATTATATCACAGTTAAAAATTTGATGATTTTAAAAGTTTAAATAAATTCATCCTCAGTAAACTGTCACTTAACTGTGTGACATTGTGTGACCTATTTGAATTATTTAATAGAAAAATTACATGTTTTAGTGTCACCTGTAAGTATTACAAATCAAGAACCTTGAGATAAAACCAATTAATGCTGATTATTGGTACATAAACAAGAGTTAAAGAGGCTTCTCCGATTTCAAGGTCCCTCTGTGGTCTTTGTGGCTCTATAATAATGACACTGTGACTTCAGCCCTCCACACTCAGAGGGAATTCTCCCTGCCATTAGAGAGTTTTGTTATTTAAGCATCAATATTTGTCATTTGGGGCATGTGCTGAAACACTGGTGCTGCTGTTTTTTTCTTGCAGTTGCGCTCACAAAGTGTCTGGAGGCAAGATTTTAAAACTCATGCCAGTCATCGGTGTGCTTCGGGGCTTTTACAGAATTTTTTTGGACTGGCACTCTATGGCAGTATACAGAGGTTTGTGGAGCAGAACAATGTATATGGTAACAATGCGTTTGATGACTATAATACTTCCAGCACAAACTACATTATTACAGCAGGAAGCTAAAAAAATTCAAATAATGTGTGATTTAATTGACACAAATCAGCAGCATTGCTCTAATATGATACCTGTTTGTTAAAATGCAACAGCTACGGTGAAAACTCTTGTACTGTACTCAAAGCCTCCACTTCTGTCACAGAAGACTGGGCAGATCATGTAGGGTGTTTCCTTTTCCCATGCCTTTACATCTCAGACATGAATAAATATGAGACAAATCACCCAGCAGCATCTGAAATCCATTTCACTGTGGGGTGAGCTTTCAGCCGTTAACCACAAGGGATGTTACAGTGAAGGCAGATTTTACCCTGACACTAAAATCAAAGATTGCTTTTAGAAAAGATATGAGATCATAAAAGTGAAGACGAGAAAATGCATCTGCTTTTATTTTGAAAACTGAACCATCTAGAAATATAAGGCTGGTCTGTTTATGGGATTCACTGAGTAGGTTTGGAGTTTCACTGTACTTTTCATTTATGAATGATTAAAAATGAGAAGTACACAGGGTCAGTGTATGAACTATTTAAACCATCACCTGCTGAAGGCTGTAAGGTCAGCCGCCACAGGAAACAGGCATTAACATATTTAAACACTTTGGGGCATTAAATAAAATATTCTCTCTATGTGGCTTTTCTTCTATTTTATGTCTTTTTGCAGTCGTTATCTATGTTAGTGAATGCATATTAAGTGCAGTTAGAAATACTACTGAGGAGGACATAAATGTCTGCTAGCAAATGTAATGGATATCTTTCCAGTATTTTATTCAAAACTGACAAATATGAACCTTGTGGTGCCACTAAAGGAAATATAATGGGATCACCAATGTCTCCTGTCTACAATTTTCTTTTTTGAGAAGCCAACTGTTGAGAGTATTCTAACACTGGCTGAGAAATTATGTTCCTATAAGACCAAAATGCAGGCGCAAATACATTTTAAAGGAAACTACAACTAGATTATATTTTCTATCCAAGTAATGGACACTTTGCATTTGTAAAGTAACAAAAACACGTATGTTAGATGCTCATTAACAGAAATATCTAATCAGCCCGTTACATGGCAGAGCATCAGTGCATTTAGGCATGTAGTGATGATCAAGATGACCTGCTGAAGTTCAAACTGAGCAACAGAATGAGAAAGAAAAGTAATTTAAATGACTTTGAATGTGGCATTGTCTAAGTATTTCAGAAACTGATGATCTGCTGGGATTTTCCCACACAACCAAGGGTTGTGGTAGAATTGCCTCTGTGATCATGCTGGTATGATTCTCTAGAGTTTACAGAGAGATTTTCCAGTGAGTTGCTTTGAGTTGATAGGAAGGCAACAATAACACAAATAAGCACTCCTTATAGCCAAGGTATGCAGAAGAGCATCTCTGAGGCCATATCACATTGAATCTTGAAGCAGATGGGCTACAGCAGCAGAAGACAACAGGAGGTGCTGCTCCTTTCAGCTAGGAACAGGAAACTTAGGCTACAACTTGCACAAGCTCAGTAAAATTGGATAACAGAAGACTGGAAAAACATAGCCTGTTCTGATGAATCTTGATTTCTGGTCCAGCATTTTGATGGTAGGGTCAGAATTTGCCATAAAGGACATGAAATCATTGATCCATCCTGGCTTGAATCAGCGGCTCAGGTTGTTTTTTGTGGGGGGTATTTTCTTGGCTTACCTAGGACCTTTGGACCTTTAATACCTACTGAGCCTCATTGTAACACCACATTTCTCCTGAGTAGGGGAATTCCCTACCATGTCCATCCCTTTATGACCATATGCATGACCTGATGGCTACTCCCAACAGAATCGCTCACCATGTCACAACGCTCTAATCCTCTCAAACCGGTTTCTTCAACATGAAAAATGAGTTCACTGTACTCAAATGGCATCCACAATGACCAGATCTCAATCCAGAAGAGCACCTTTGGGCTGTGGTGGAACAGGAAATTTGCATGTCTGAGCATCCAACAAATCTGTGTGATGCTATCGTGCCAATGAGGACCAAAAGCTCAGAGGAATGTTTCCAGCGCCTTGTTGAAGTAGGTCTGAAGGTAAAAGGGGGTCCAACCAAGTACTAGCAAGATGTAACTAATAGAGTACGTTAATACTGACTACATCAGCACATAGTTAAGGTTAGAAAGGGCTTGTGGTTTGATTCAACACCTAAAAAGTCCACTGTGGTTTTAGTCATAGTGTTGTTGGGTTTTTTTTACTATTAAACCAAAGTGTTTGTGGCACGTAAACTTGAGAGATCTGTACACTTTGTTTTTCCACCACCCCAGCAGCATAAAGCTAATGCTAATTCAGTCCATTAATTAAAAAAAAAACTATAGGAGACAGGGTTGGAAACTTCAGGCCAAAGTAGTGGAAGAAAAGACAGACTGACCAACCAAACCAAAACCCATTTCCAGAAACATGCTGTTAATGGTGCTGTTAGTGTGGCTAAAAGCAAGGAAAAATGGTGCTGTTTTAAAGCACCGGTGCACTGTTGCAGCATCTGTTATAAACATTTGTTATGTCCAACTGAGCCTTGAGCACACATGGACCAGAAGTTATTGCTGTTGTGTGCTCATAATCATAAATCATACACTCCTTTTCAACTCATTTGTTTGAAACATGACATAAAAGAATAAAGGCATCCGTTTTCTTGCTGAAAATGTCTTATGCAAGTTTTTATGACAAGTCAATTTATTACTTATGTATTCATTCACCTACTTATTGTGATTCACTGTAGATATACTGTAGCCCATGACCTCCATGTATTGTCACTTTGATTAAATCTAACTGTGATGCTCCATCTGTTGTAGTGGATCTATAGCAGTTCAAACTGTTGTCCAGTGTGTAAGTAAAACAGTTTTTGTATGGATTTCATAAATGTGAAATACACACACACTGACAGTATCTATTATAACTAAGGAAGCATTCTTTAAGGTCCACTGAATTTTAGAATTAGTATCACTAATGAAACAAAGCTAGTATAACAAAAATCAATACCTTTGGGAGCAATAGGAAAAAATCAATCACCTTTAATAAAAGCTCATTTGTCTTCACAGTTAAAATACTGACAGCAGATGGTAGCCAGTTGCAGTCAATGGGAGCTTCCATATGGCAGATAATGGTCTAAGTTTCACTGTTAAGGAGTTTATTGGATTCCAGTAAAAGCATCTGAGGGCTACTCATGCTAAATTTAGACTAGAGCTAAAAATAATATGGTGCTGGAGCTTGGGTGGATTATAGTTAGTAAATGATGCATTATTGATTTGAGATTTAGCAGCAAATCTGGATTTAAACCCATATCAGAAGTTAACTTGATAACAGCTACATAGTGAAAATTATTACTGTAAGTAGTTAATGTAAGTAGTTTATGTGAATTCCTGTGCATGTATACAGCAACAGAGTTGTGATTTTTTGCTGATTTCTTGTATTAATTGCCATGTTATCACAAACAGATTGCATGCAATTGCCAACTTGACCCCACTCAATCTCAAACTGATGGCAGACTGACTGTCTTATTGCTGCTTTGTTGTTGTCTTGATAATTTGAAGCCACTTTGAAAATAACAACTGACTCGCAGGTTCAATAAGGAGAGATCATTTGGAAAAATGTAACATGATTTATTGAGATACAGAATTCATTTAAGTTATTTGGTGAATAGACTTTGATGACCAATCATAGCAGAACAGATTCCCAGCGGTGATAGGTATTAGGACAGAACCCACTAGACACTGATGATGGTGAAGATGAAGGTGGAGGCTTGGATGGGGCTCTGAGTGACGAGGATGAGGAGGAGATGGTTGCACGAATGAGAGTCTGAAAGGCAGAATGACAGCAGAGCATTGACATTTAAAGGCTGATTGATTAAAAGATGGTGGACAAGTAAATGTTTGGACCAGAGTAATGATGTCAACAGTGAGTTTGACAGCGTGGGAAAGAGAAAGTGATGTAAAAAATAGAGTAGCAGCCGAACACCTAGGAAAGCAGGCAGACAAGCGATTATGGAGCTTCCTTATTGAACTTAGACTAAACTTCATTAGTTGTAGACCTGGTCCCCCTCTTTGAAGCAACCATTTCAAAGGCAGCAAGAACACAAGTTCATCCACACAGCGGCAACAATCTTGGTTGTGCTGTGGTCTCCAACCACTGTTTTCCTAGTATGACTTTAGCATAACAGAGCAGCTAGAACCGAGCATTGTTTTCAACAGCATAGAATGAAAGCGTACATCAGGATTTAACTTTCCAAAGTCTGGGAAAATCTACGACCATCTTCTTCTGGAAAGTCACAAAACACAGGGAAAAAACACAATCACAAGCTCATGTTTGGCCCTTAGCCAAATATTGTTTTGTGAAAACAACCTTGCCAGTCTACAAAATTATGGTAAATGAAGACAAACGATGCCTGGGAATGACTCTGGTCTTCTGTGTTTTACTGTTTTCATCTGTTTTCTTTTATGCTCACATTTACGTGCACGTACATGCTTAATTCAGTCGAAGGTTCTCCTTAATCAATTTGTGTCCATGGTGGCAGCAACTCATTAATATTCACTGTACACTTTCGCTCACGTTAAGTGCACACAGGCTACACAATACGACGCTACTTTTTGGTTAAAAGAAATGTTATTTTATTGTGAGTTTTTACAAAGAGTCTTTTGTAATGAACTTCCAAGGTTTTCTGCTGCTATTTAAATTATTTCAGACTGCACAATTGCTAAAAAAAGTAGCAGAACAACAAATAGTAGTTCATCCATTATTGTATATGTTAGTATGTTTGTTACAGTAAGAAAATAAAATGCTGTAAAACTTGATTATTGTCAAAATCCTTCAAAGGTTCAAAATGTTTTTATGTCCAAAAGTCTTGAGGCAAACTGCAAATCCTCTTTTTTTTTTTTAAAGCAACAACATGCACAAACATTATGTCCACATGCACACATTGTGTCTGATTGTTGACAAGGTTAAAGACATCGCCCTGACATCAGCCGCGATCAGGAGTGGGGCCCAGTTTGAACTGTAAAAAAAGAAAAAGTCACACACATACTCGAACGGCAGCGATTTTGACCTCTGCAGAGATGCTACAGGACAAAACAAGTAAGAGGGCTTTGCAGACGATAATCATTTACAGTTTTTCATACTACAGGCAAATCAAATTAATTAATATTTTATGAAAACTAATTAACTGTTTACTTGGTAATGAAAGCACAGGGGCCAAAGACAACATTTATTAAACTTTTATTTAATTTTTTATGTTAGCAAACATGTTCTCACTGGGCCCAAGTTATTTTTTTTTAGTTGACTGATGATTTGTCATTTTGTTAATGATTAATTCATGCTGCACAGCTTGCTGCACTGACAAGCTAATAATAATAATCCCTGTTGCATCAGCTCACCATGTCATATCACCATAAAGATCATCCTGAAGGGCACTGTGGTCTTGTATACAGCTCCATGTATGCTTTTTAAAGTGGCTTTGCAATTCTTTTACACATAAAGCTCAGTGTACTCATGCTGAGCAACAGCCTCTGGAAAGGATACAAAAGCTCTGCTGATATCCTTTTATCTCATCATTGGCTCGGAGACTACAGAAAATAGTGTTACAAACTTAGGACATAGTCTTTGAAAGAGGTAGGGATTTACCTAAGGAGTATATCAAAGAGAAACTATGAAGTTTCATTATTGGAAGTGTAGACTCACCACCCATTACTAGTACTGGGGTGCTGCAGTTACTGCAGATTTGTTAGATGCACATCCATGATGTGGATATCCTGTTCCCAAAGGTTTGAGATTATTTAAGCATTGTGACATGGCTTGACCTTAGAAGATGGGTACATGGTGATCATAAAGGGACCGACATGGTCAGCAACAATACACAGATAGGCTGTGGCATTTAAACTAAGAGGCCCAAAGTGTGCCAAGAAAATATCCCCCACATGATTACACCACTACCACCACAATTCTGACCCTGCCATCCAAATGTCACAGCAGAAATGGAGTCTTGTCAGACTAGGCAACATTTTTCCAATCTTCCATTGCCCAATTTCGGTAAAACCATGTGAACTGTACAGTTTTGAGATTTTAGCTGACAAGGGTGGCGCCAAGTGTGTTCTTCTTCTGCAGTTGTAGCCCATCTGCTTCAAGGTTTTGTGTTCAAAGATGCTCTTCTGGATATTTTGGTTGTAAGAAGTGAATATCCACTACTGCCTTCCTATCAGCTTGATGCAAGTTGGCCATTGTCCTCTGACTTCTGGCAAGGCAAGGCATTTTTACCCAGAGAGCTGTAGTTCTCTGGCTATTTTCTCTTTTCTAGACCCTAGAGATGGCCATGTAGGTATAGCCCAGTAGGTCAGCTTCTTGTAATACCTAATGAAGTGACCCGTATAAGTTCTAGTGTTCTTTAAGCTTGATTCAGCCTCGTGGCATAATGACTAAAGGCTATCATGATTACGTAACAGCTATTTATGTGTTTTTGTAAAGTTGAACGCTTTTGAGCAAAAAAGAAACTCAAAATGACTTTTTTAAAGTAGTTTTTTTTATTTAGGAAGTGAAACAAAATGCCCAGTGTTGTCTTTGTGCTTTACATTGTTGCAAACCGGCCATTTGAGGTTCCAAAAAAACCTCAGAGGAAGAACTCAAAACAAAACAGGAAGCTCCAAAAAAATTCATCATTCTCCCCGTCAACATCATCATTGCCCTCAACGTTGTCGTCATCATCATCATCATCATCATCATCATCATCATCATCATCATCATCATCATCACTCTTTACAGCTCTGTAGAAATAATCATACCCCAAAGTCACATCAGTGCTTATTTACAAGGCCTCTTGCCGCAAAATAGTTACATTTTTATTTGTTCTAAAAAAGGTGTGGTGTAGATGCGTTCACAAATATATTAAGAAAAATGACACAGCATATACTGAAAGTGTCATTTTTAACAGTTTTTGTTGGTGTAGGACAACACAGCCTGTGTTACGTCAGCATCTTTGTTGTTTTGTCATTTTTACCTTTGAATCATCGCAGTAGAAAAATGAGAAAGAGGTTATTTCTACATACAAGGCATCGTCTACCTGAATCTAAAATCTTTCATTGTGCTACTATCTTTGAAAGAAAAAGTTGTAGGATATAATTCAGAAGAGGAAGTGCTTTTATATAAGAATAGGTAAACTAGTTTGTGGCTATAGTAGGCTACAGTAGTTCATAGTAGAATCTAAGTGTTCGGCGATGCACTCTGGTGCTGAAATATTGACCAAATGTGTCTTCTTCCATCTCAACAAAAGTTGTAATTATTAGAGCACATTAAACTCACAACAGCCAGCGATGATGAAAAGAAAAACAACCTGAAACCAGGAAGGGCCTTTGAGTCTTCAAATGGAGTTTTTGTTTTCATGTCTCATGTAAAGCCCTCGAGCCAAACTGATCTTCTGATTGGATTAAAAAAAACTGAGAAGAGAGCACAATAATTGTGAGCAACTCTGGCTGTGTTCAAGGACTGGTGAGGATCAAAGAGAAGCCCGTTCAGCACCACAACTGCTGTGTTTCACATATTAAATAATTACAATATGCAAACAAAGGCAGAAAAATGGCCACATTTGTAACTGCTCAAGGTTTGTCTTTTCGTCCATGTTTCAGCACCAGAGGTCTACAGCAGTACCTTCTACTCTCTACAATATTTTAGAATAACAATACGAGGCAGGCAGTGCATAAACCATGTACAAAAAGACCCATCCCGTCCCGACCCAGAGCCCTCTATCTAAAGGAGTAGAACCACCTCTGTGAATCCTTGGAAGCCCCAGCAGCTGCTAATACTCATACAGACGCAACTGCTTATAAGATTATAATGATACTAGTATAAAATTGTAACTAGGAGGCAACAGTTTTCAAGCACATTACGTACCAAAGCAGCTGTGTTTAGAAAACAGACTCCCTGCTCACTCTAATTTGATCTTTCTGACTGACGATCACAGCGGCGTCACAGTCCCTGTAAATTTAGAGCTCTAAACCCAACCCACCATTCTTTAACACTAACTTGGTTCGCTAACTCCCTGAAATTTCATTTCTCATAACTACATAGAATAGTGGTACTTGAAAAAAATCAAGGTGTTACAAGCAGTTATGACTAACGTTCTTCAAAAATATCATGCATTATTGCTCTATCGGATATCAACGAAATATTGCCCAAGACAGAAATTTGCTCAGTTTGCCTGTTATCTAAGAGGTTTGGCAAAATATCAAAGAAATATTCAAATTTATAACATAGCCAAAAAAAAAAGTTACATGCAAATCAATCCAGATGCAAATGCAAATCAATAAATAAGTAATAGATAAACAAACAGATTAAAAAGACAAATCACAGCTCACAGCCATTCTCCTCTGACCTCTGACATCAATAAGTACTTTTCTGAACTTCTGATCACTGGATATTTTCTCTTTTTTGGACTATGCTCTGGAGATGGCTGTGTGGGAAGATCCCAAAAGATCAGCAGTTTCTAAAATACTCAGACTAGCCTGTCTGGCACCAGCAACCCTGCCACATTTGAAATTGCTTAAATCACCTTACGTCCACAGTCTGACACTCACTTTGAATTTCAGCAGGTTGTCTTGATCATGCCTGCACTGAGTTGCTGCCATGTGACTGGCTGATTAGATACGTCCATCAATGAGTGCTTGAATAGGTGGCTCTAATAAAGTGAGGCTGTATCACATCACTTTCTTTTGTGTCACATTATAAAACAATTGTGCCAAGTATCAGTATGTTTCATTAAAATAGGCATTTGATTACATTTAATGTGACTCACCATGGTAACCAGCTTACTGTGAGAAAAAAGAATTCACAGGGTGAAACAGAGGATAACTGGAGAAAAGCAAATCAGAGACATTATTGATTGACACACACATAAAACTAAATAATTTTAATAATGATACAAAACTGTAGAAATATTTCTTTTTTAATTAAATACAGTGTGGGAAAATGTTAGTCTGTCAAGAAGCTTTTCCACACCTCCATTATGAAACAACTCAAATCTCTTTTTTTCAAAGGCAAAAAAGTTTTTTTCCCCTTTTTTTGTGCTCTTAGCAAATCATTTGAAAGATCATATCTGCAGACATAATCTGCTGTTTTGTGCCTGAGCTATCTGCCTTGAAATGCAACATCGGTCAAAAAGAAAAAAAAAAATTGTCGCCATAAATTTTACTTATTGCAATAAAATGGAAATAGAGCCATATTCATCATTGCTGTCGCTCTCCTTTTCTCACTCAAGAATGTTTCCTGCGTGAGTTTAAGCAAGCATGTCCATGATTAACTAGAATTTTGACTAAACAATCCTCTGAGCCTCTCTCAGTCATTACACTTAAATATGACAGAGTGTTAATGCTCAGAGATTTTAACATTCATGAGGGGAAAACAAAAGAAACTGGAGCCTCAGAGTGTGAGAGGAACAGAGATATGACACTAATGAAGATGTATGCTGCCAATACAGATCACTGGGTGTGTGTGTGTGTGTGTGTGTACTCTGGGAGAACGGACTTCATTGGGCTCTAAAGTGCCTATGAAATAGCTTGATAAATGCACGTAGGAAAAAAATTACATTTGTCAGTCACAATTTATTCAGCTGGTAAAGCCGCTATTGCTCTATCATCCATGTCATGTCTGCGCATCTATCTGTCATTACAACATCCCACTGATTCATGAATTATCACCAGATCACTTTTTTCCTTATTACCTTGCTGAGCCACTGTGGTTTCAAAGTGTCTTTAAATGAGACACACCACCGGCTATTACAATTTAAATGCGAGTCCACATAGTTTTTCTGTGTCAGCAGTCGAGAGCATTCCTCTGCAAATTTCCTCACTTTTGTTCAGACCTTGCTGCCTGTCACTAAAATCTGGGAACAAGAAAGCTTGTGACTCCTGACCTTTGTGTGAAGAACAGCCTGGGGCCAGCTCTTTGTGTGTCTCTGCAGCAAAGTCGAAATGAAACGGAAATATTGTCAAACACGCTGACCCACATTTGAAAGAATATAAAGTCACTTAAAGTCAGGCATTAATAAAAGTTTAGGGCAAAACAAGTCTAGATTTGGTGACACTTTGACTGATCTAAAAATGGAGACTTGTTATAACAGAATCTGCAAGACGAGCCTCAAGACAATCGAGAAGTGCCACAAACCAAGATGAGTTTACACTGAAGTGACTTCAATCAGCCAACAGGTTCCATGAGTCTGAACAAAGCAAGGAATTAATGTGACATTATAGAGCCAGAAAACCTGCCGACAGACGGAGTTTGGAGTGGATCAATGAGTCACTAAACAGCCGACATTGTTGACAGAGGACACCACTGATAGATTTTTCTGGTGGTAACTTAGAGAGCTTTTTCTTGACTGATATGCTGCAAACCCTGAAGCCAAGTGAACAAAAACTTAATCCAGAAAATAAATGTCACTTTAAAATTGTTTTCTCTACTTTATGAATATCATAACACGGCAGAGGTTTCTTCTTGCATGTTTTCTGGCTTTTCTTTTCTTTTTTTTTTTAATTAAACTGACAGTGTATTTATTAGAATAGTGCACAGAAAAGAGAAATGATCAGCAACACAAATATCCATTTTCCAATAATCTGTTTTTCCTCTGCTCAGAGCAATTTTACAAGACTGGTGCACTATGTAGCAGTGTAAAGAGGAGAAAAGTAGGTCTGTAGTGCTGCAATGCTTCTTAAAAAAGAGAAAAGCTGATGGGGCAGAACAGGCAGTATACTTCGATCCATATTCATATTTCCATTTATTTCTGCAGAGATCTCTCTACAACTGCTGATTCACTTAGAAGGACCACTCATTTTCTCTTTTTCACACATCAGTTTGTTTCACATAATTATGTAGTTAAAAGGGTTTCCACGTGGCTTTTTGAGTCTGAAGGTGAGGTGTACATCTGTACTGTGCATCGCATGCATGCTCCATCTCTGAAACTACATGTTACAGCCCTCTGCAATCCTTACCTGCCTTGCACTGGCACTGCCAGAGTCTCTGGGTCCTTCCAAGCCTTAATTGCCAATTGTCCACACAGGATGAGGTGTGGATAACGGCATGCCTGAGGTTGGCTTGGGAGATGCCACTTCTTGTTTTTGTGCTTAAAAGACTGACTGGAGCACTATGCTGCAGTGTCATTTTTAGCTGAGATTATTTAGTAATTTAAAATAAAACCCGCGTTTCTAAAAACTCTGGCGTCAGTCCCCACATTGTGTTGCAGCATTTGAGCTGTAACACTACATGAGTTAAGTTTAAAGGCTTGTTTTTAATCGCCTTAGAAACTAGAAATTAAGCTGGGTGAGCATTTCTGCTGTATTTCATTATGTTTAATTCATTTTTACATGCGTTATTGGTAGTGAGCCTCATTAGGAGACAACCCAGACAGGCAACAGTTCATTTATCCTTTAGAAAATCTAAACTGTAACCCTGGTTCTATGATTGAAGATCAACACAGCCTCTCTGAGTGTGAGCTGTTTGGAAAACATTACATCAGATTTGTTGCGCTACATAATCAGAGCCAATAAATAAAGCTTTGCATCCACTGGCTGACTGTTCCACCAGCAAACAAACAAGGTGGAAGCTGTATTAACAGGCTCCGGCTGCATCTGAGAGTAGAATGGGTGGTTAATTTATTGTAGTGTCTGTCTTCGAAACATCTCATCCTTGAAAGGGTGAACCCATGCAGTGACCTGCGGACCTTAGAACCACGATTATCTGTTTGTGAGTATGCACTTAATTGCACGAGAGGAAACAGTTGTGCTGGAGTAATGATGTGGTTATATTTGACGCATTAGTCATTGCTCCTATGAACTGTGGCGTCAACACTGTGGTGTCACAGTAGGTGTCACAAGTCAGCGAAAAACCTGCTTCAACGCTGGATTAATTAACTTGTATTTAGGAAAGAATAGAGGTGTTTTGCAGAAAGGCTTTTCTTTATCAAGTGTTTCAGCAGTCTCCCTCTGTGCCATCTTGGAATTTCTATACTCCTGAAATATACAAGCAGCAATACACTCTCTTACATTCAAGGCAGTGCTTGAGTTTCCACAAGAGGAATCACGGCACGTTCAGAAGTCCGTCAGGGTCTGCAGCAGGAAGTCACACACAGTGAGGTGGTAGAAAATCCGGTCATTTTTCAAATTAAAAGACCCTGTGCAGACCAACTGCTTGGACATGCCCCAAACATGCACCCAGTTTACACAAGAGAAAAGCCCAGCAGCTGCAAGTGGTTCAGTGCAAAGCTGAGGATTCGCAAAGATCTCGACCGGGAATCCCCGTCGAGACCTTTGCCAATCCTCAGCTCTGTCACTTTCACTTTGTCATATTATAAATTTGTATTATAAATTTTTGCTATTTAATCCTAGTTTCATGTTTCTCTTCTCCTGGTACCTGAGAATATGTGCTCCGATTCCCGGATAACGTAGTCCCTGTGCCACTTAGTCCAGTCCAGTGTCACAGTTTCAGAACTCAGTCCCCTCTAAAGTTGATTATTTTTTGCAACAAAGGCTCTAAAATTGTGGCATGTTTATTTTTTGTTACTGTTGTTCTTTTATTTCCCCTGGCCAGCATCAGCAATGCGAGTCTGTCAAGCTCCTTTTATATGTATAAAATTTCACATGTTCTCAAAATTATTATGCTTACTTGCTGTTTGATTTTCTTTTTTCACCTTTGTTAGGTTTCGTCACTAAAATTACTTGGCAATAGTACCCCTTTTGCAGTATTAAGCGCATGTTATAAAGCTCCACTTTCCATCTTAGAAATACGTTACTTTTAATAGTTTATGCATGCATTTGTGTTCACTAGTTCTCCAATTTCATGTAAAGCAATTAGGCGTTAGAAGGACTGCTACAGTATGCTCCTCACAGCAATAAAACTTTAAACACCCAAACAAAATGAGGACTTCTAACCCTTGAAGTTATTCAGCCAATTATTCAGACGACCAGTAAGTTGGCTGATTTACCTTTCTTTTTACTGACTTCAAGAGTTTGTGCATGCTTGAAGAAACATGTTGAGGTTCTCAGCTTAAACAGAGAAAGCCTGTAATTTTTTTCTGAAAAATCCTGATGACTCATCATAAATCAAAACGCTGCTCTAGCCTCCATAATGTAACAGCTGTGGCTGCAGTAACCTCAGAGCTTTTTCCTCAGAGCAGATCAATATCACTGTAATGAATTGTACTCAAGCACACACAGGTATTTTTCATTATTTCTGCTCTGTGCTGCTTTTTGAAGTGTAACAGAGTCTACTTGAGGGCTAATTTTGCAACACTGACGGTAAGAAAAACACGACAAAGAACATTCTAAAGGGTGATCACTGCTGATTTGAGCCTGAGCTTCAGCAAGGTTATGAGGAAAGAGTCAGAGAGGCTGAGGTATGTGTGCGTGTGTGTATGTGTGTGAGAGAGAGTGTGTGTGTGTGTGTGTGTGTGTGTGTGAGAGTGTGTGTGTGTGTGTGTGTGTGAGAGAGAGTGTGAGTGTGTGTGTGTGTGTGTGTGTGAGAGCGGGCGTGCGTGT
>VUQK01009258.1:57909-84507 GCA_015106715.1 Bujurquina vittata | reverse complement strand
TTGCTTCTGTGTCGTGTTTAAAAATAGGAGAGATAGCAGTAGAGAAGCAATTTTTTTTTTTTTTTTTTTTTTTTGGTCAATGGAATCCCATAGCTGCATGATTCTGTTCCCTTAATTGGGGTGGCGCAGCAGAGGAATGGCCACCTCAAGAAGGCTCCTGGTTCAAACCCCAGCTGGGGCCTTTCTGTGTGGAGTTTGCATGTTTTGGTTGTGCTTGCACAGGTTTCCATCAGGAACAGCTTCCTCTCAATGTCCGAGGAAATGTGGGTTTGGTTAATTGGTGATTCTGAATTGGCCATGAATGTGAGATAGATAAAATGGTTTAAGTGCGAGTAGAATAACGTTCTGCATGAGTTGCCAGTAAAACTAGAGAAGCACTGTGTAAATGCTTGTATATTACATGATATTGTTGAAGCAAATTGGGGTTGTTGATGGATATACCGAATATATGCACCGTTCAAAGTTTAAAATTTTACTGATATAATTGAATAAAACATAAAAGTTGTTAAATTTTGCGGTCAGTTTAGGATTAGAATAATTCAACAACAGCTGTGTGGTGATGATGGCTGAGAGGTCCATACTGCCCTTTTTCTCCAAAGGGATTCTCATTCCCCAAAGCAAATGCTTTTTTTTGGCCACATGCAACATTGCCATAAAGTTCTCTGATCACATCATGTACCCCCAAGGAGCCAAAAGCACCCATACCTAACATGCTGTTAACCTTTGGCATGCTGCCAAAACTGCGCCGGCCTGCCTGAGCCTGGACTGGAAAGAGCTCTTAAAGTGCCCTGTCTTATCTGGCATCAAGAGTGAAGCTACAGAACCTTTTGAGGTCTGCCATTCCTCACCATTGTGAGCACCACTTCTGCTTATGAACAACCCCTTAAGTCTTGCCCTTTCAGAGTGAGCCTTCACCCTTAACAATTTGGTCCTTGGCAGAGTTGGTCACAACTTTACTGGCTATATTGATTCATCTAGTCAATCGTTAATGTATCTTCTGACTGGATGTTTCTCTCTACCCATAGGTAGGTGTATATTGTAGCTTTTAATGCATAATGTTTGTTTTCAATTTGCATTCAAATTTCAGATATTTTAAGTTATCATCTTAATAATGCCTAATGAATTTTTACTGAGATCTTAATTGGGTTTATTACATGTTCAGTGATGATGTGGCAACTGCATAAAAATTCAGGATAAAGAAAGAAATTTCAAGCTTGCTAATCCTGTCTTAATTCTGTCTCAATGTTGTATGTTCATCTTTTCATGAGCTTGCTCCTATTTGTTTGTAGCTGACTTGAATTTTACCTACAAGACACACACACAATAAACTGGAACGGGCGAGAGGTCTGTGTTTAGTGTTGTGTGATGAGTTACGGTCAGAGTTTTCAAGAAGTAAGTCTGAAAGATTTCAATTATGGATGAGAGATGAAGGGGGGGAAAGCAGCGGAGCTTTAGTGAATACAAACTCAGTAGAAGCTATTGTTGGGGGTTTCTCTGGCCTTTAAGTCTATCCAGAGAGAGGACATAAAAATAAATTGTTTGTACCCAAGATGCACATCAATTCAAATACAGATGCTGGACTATAATTTTAAGAAACGCCAAATAATCAATGATTGCATTTATCATCTGCCAGCTGACGAATTGATTGAATGTTTCTGTGCTTGACTGGATTGTTCTGTTGATTGGTAATTACTACTTTGTAACAAACATTTATTTAAGTACTTTTTGTGATGGCAGGCTGCTTTTCAGTATTTGATTGCTCAGTATTAAAACGAACAGACAAAAGCAATGTGACCTTACATGGACAGACTGCAGTAATCTGTTACCAAATAATGCAAACAGGAAGGAAATACCACAAATATCTCAGTTTTTGTTCTGACAAGGGTCTTTTAAGTGTTACTAGGAATTACATGTAATGTCTATATTTTATTCAGATGTTAACGAGCGTAGTCAGAAATAGTGGTGTTTTATACTGTCATTTTCCATAATGCTGATATTAGGATTACTATGTATATCTCCTCCGCATTCTGTGATGCTCTTTTCTCTTAAACTGATGAACTTTGAAACATTTACATCTTTGAACTGATAGACGAGAATGAAAAGATGATAGTCACTGTGAGAAGTGCCACGGGAATTGAAAGCACTTTCAGCTTTGTTGGGAACATTGGCTGCTGTTTATTTTAAGACCAGACTGTGACCTCACAAGTTTGCTTTTTATCAGAAAAGGAAGAAGAGAAGGCTACCTTTTGAGAGACAAAACGCACAGAGAGAAGAAAATAGCAATATTGACACTAATGATTTCTATACAAGTCAGGACATTGCAACCAAGGTGTTTTCCAAGATCTATGAAGCTAGCTAAAAACTTCATTCACTCTTTCTTTTTAGTTAGTTGTGTATGTGTTGGGGCCCTGAATGGCACCCCCACCCCGATCCAGTTTATTAGCACCCTTGTAACAATGCACACTTTAGGTTGCATGTTTTTACATCTAAATCAAGATGTGCTTCCTACCTTTGCAAACACAAATGAACTCAACAGTGCGTGTCCAGACTGCTGGAGTTCATCAGCCCCACACTGCATTTGTGCTTGAAACAGAGTAGTGCGAACCACGCTCAACTGAGTCTTGCTCATCCCAGCTGTAGTCAGCCACACTTCCCAACCAGCAGACTCCACCAGAGTGATAACTTGCTGCACCAGTAGTCAAAGCTGCCTTGATCACAGAATCCCTCACACCAGTATGTCAGCCTGCGTGGCAGCAGCCAACACAGAGCATCCAGACTTACGTATGTGTGTCACAGATACTCAGTCACACTTTCCGCACAGCTGGACTAACGCAGTGAAAATCCAGGTAGCCAGAATCACCAAGATGATGTTTCCAGTGATGCTCTGGCTGCCATAGGTGTAGCCAGGGTTGCACTCGCCCTTGCTGCGTTCAGCATCATTCTCGCCAGAGACGTGCTTGCCTCAGCCACAATCGGTCGTGCTCACTGGAGTGCTACACAGCCCGAGCAGCTGGCGTTGTACGCTACATGAGACCGAGCAGCCGTAGTCGGAGTCACACTTGCCAGAGGCACCCTCACAGCTGCCATCATTCACACTAAGTGGGATCCTACTGGCCACACAAAAAGCGCCAGTAAACAGCTCTTGCACAGAGACTCACAGCAGGGCCAAAAGCAGATCTCAGCTCTGCTCAGATTCACACGCACCTCATCCAGCTGAAGAAAAAAGCAGTTATTATCCAGATCAGGGAAAGATAACTTGCAATGGTAGGGTGACACAGAAAATGCTGTGAATATATTTCTGTACATGTGTTTGTGCACCGTTGTAACGTTTCTGGATCAAATTTACAATTGTCTTTCCATCCATCTGTGTGGTGTAATAAGAAGGTAATGAAACTCAGTGTGTGACTTAAGATTTGTGGGATCCACATTTGCAAAGTAAGGCCTTTTTTGATGCAGCGCATCTGCTCTTGAGATAAGATTTGCTATTTCTTGCAAGCCTAATGTACTCCAGGGAGGAACACCATCAGTAATATCTCTGTGTCATATGGAGAAATGGGTGGCCAGCTCTTGCCTATGGCAGAACCAGAGCCTACATAATGTATTCGGCTGAATGACGATAAGTCTAAATATGAATTGCCTATTTAAAATTCAGTGAAATGACCATGCTTATTAAATACATTACCATTTGAAATAATATTCCACTTGCTCACATGGTTAATATGTATCAAATTAAGCTAATTCTTCAGGTTTCGGTAGAAATTTTTGAGTTTTTAAGACTGCATATTTCTGCAAATATAAAGTTATTCCTTTTTTATTTTGTCCAGAATTTTAGCACCTTTCCAAAATCTTAATCCTGTGTAAGATATTAATAGACTTTCTATAATGTCAGAAACGTTCTTTTCAAATTGAAATTTAGCTCGAGCTTAACCGGAACCATGTCAGATCAGATTCAGTTTATTTCCACAAATGAAGCAACTGTCTAGCTTTTGAAACTATCCTCATCCACTCTGCTGCACATTTATATCATGTATTGTTATATAATACCTCCTTGAATCCCTACGGTATATCCTTGTTTAGATAGGATACAAAAACAAGAACTCGTATTTAACACAATTTACCACTAAGTGGCAAAGACAAGCCTGTAGAGCTTCAAGGTGAACTGCAGCATGGATTTTTGATTTATGGTTCAAATTATTCTGTTGGGCCAGTATAGTGCGTGTACTGAACTCTACAGCTCTTTGTATGGCTATTACCTGGGAGTGAAACCATGCATTCCAATTACAGTTGGGCTATATAGCTGTCATTCATGTTAGTAATGACTATAGCTTTTACTTACTCTGAATCCTAAGCCTGCCTGTGAATACTTTGCCTTTCAGTATGATTGATGATACTCTTAAGTTACAAGAAAAAAAAATAATAATAAAAAAGGCAGGATTTCATTTGTAAACTAACTGTGTGTTCCAAATTAGTTTCATTGCAGAAGTCCAGATTCACCTTGAGGTCTATCCCAATACTGAGTTGATCTGTGATCTCTAACTTTGATGACTCAAAGTTACCATGCAGTAGCTGTGCTTTGGACATGTGGCTGGGTCTAGAGAAAAAAAGTCCAAGGATCAGCAAAGTGACAATTAAACCTGTGGGGTGGGGGGCATGCACACTTTAAAAATTTCTGGCAACCCATTCAGGAGACATTTAGCTCAAAACCTCAAATGTCAACGTGGTTGCCCTCTAGGATTTCTAAGTCATTAGAGTTCATCGTCTGTACACAATTTGCTCTTTTGACTTGCTGCTGGAAATGTCAGAGGATGTGTAAAGTCAGTAAACTCCATTAATCTGGGACCACAAATGTCTGTACAATATTCCATGTCAATCCATCCAATAGTTGAGATATTCTGGTCTTGACCATAGCAGCAAATTGCCTGACAAACTGACACTGCCATGCCGAAGACCCTGCAGCTAACAGTGGAGAATGCCTGACATGTTAATGCACAGACCATCTTTGTTACAACTGGGATTCAAAGTGACATATGGAGCATTTGATTGATGGCAGTGACATGGAAGTCCCACTGAATAAACAGCCCGAGTCATGTTTTTGCACTTGTTCGCCTGAAATTGTAGAAAGAACCACAAGACTCTAAGGATGAAATCAAGTCAGACAGATATTTGCCCTGTGCCCGGCTCCTATTTCTTCATACCCTGTTTAACTGATGACTTTGGAGGACTATCTGCCAGTCTTGTGAATGGTCTTTTATGTTGAAATATTAATGCTTTTACATTTCCAGACTCACTTCATGTCCTAGAAAGCTGTGATTTAAGTCATGGTGGACTAGGTTAATGGGCCAACAAATACATGGTTCCGCAGATGTACTTCCAGTGGTAATACACAGCGTGTCAGCTTTGCCATCCATTAGATCAGATCATATTCCCATAAGTCGGCAGGTTTTCATCTAGTTGACTTAATGCCAACCTAGTGACTTTTATGACCCCTTTGCTGGCTAGTGCAAGACCATCCAGGTCTCACTCTTGTTTTGCTTTCCCTCCTCACCTTCTTTGCCTCCTTAGATAATGAGGTCCTTTTTCTCAGGTACTGCAGTTGTTCCACTATCCGCTATTTAAGCTACCTAGTGAAACCTGCCGAGTAAAATAAATGCACTTACCTCTACATGTTTGTGCAGCTCAGTCTTCATTTTCCCAGGCGTGGCTTTGTACCTGGTAAAAGACAAAGTGGCATAAAAGCCAGGCGTATAGCCAGCCAGTCTAAATACAGGTGGTTTCATAGCCATTACACTGGACAATGCATGTCTGTTGTTATAATTACAAGTTAAAGCAGAAAGGTTTCCTAGGTGGCACACTATGCCTTCTTTTGGTGTCAGTGCTGGTGACTCTATGATTTCTGTTGTGTTCCGCTTTTAACCTTTTTGCAGCAACCAGACTGCGGGTGCCATTCAGTCCTTCACCAATTAGTAAGGCACACCTGGCTCTGCAAAATGAAATCCACTGAGATGTGACAGTACATTAAAGTAATGGTTCATTAGGGTTTCAGAATATATTGAAGTAGCACTTGGAAAAAGTATTTTGCATAGTGCCTGAAAACTTCAATATGGTGTGGATGGTACAGCTCATTAACAAAACTAGACAGTGTGAAAGTTTGAATGGCTGAGCTGCTGTTGCTCCTGGCCTCATCTTAAAATTGTCTTGTTAGCCGTATACTTTATTGGATACGAAGGATAAAAATTAACAGGATCGTAAGCGACTCTGTACAGAGTGACTCCTTGTTCATGATTTATTGTGTTCTGGCTTGAAGCCGTTGTTCTTTTGGAAAGCATATTTGATGGAGCAGTGACTTGGCATCTAATGGTGAACAACTGATTGAGTAATGATATATTCTTTCCTTGAAAGCCTTTGCAGATAATTATTCTGAGGCTATAACATTACCATGAGTTTAAACTGATTTATTATAATTTTTGGTGACAGCTTTTGGCACAGTAATTTTTAATACGGGTTATGGAGAAGGAAAATTAACTTGATTTCATCGTAAAATTTCTCATAGCGAAAACCTTGAAAGCATCATTCCAGGTATCAAATGTGTTGAGGCTGCTGTGAAATCCAACACTGTAATAAGGTGAACGAGAGCTTTTCAGAGCTAATTCTTTTTGGATTTTACTTATTTTGATTGAATTTCCCCTTAATTTATTGGCAGAGGGCTGTGATAAAGAGGCTCACAACAATCAGAGGTCCTTCAGAAAATGTATCAAGTGAGCATTCAGCAGGTTAATCATAAAACAATTACTGCCATGCAAACAAGTGGAGCATGCTGTGACATAAATAAAGCAGGTTACCCCCCACCCCAGGCCACTTAGCAGGGTGCATTATCACCTCAAATGTGATTTCTCACGTGATAATTTAGATGCAAATGGCATGATGGTGACAAAACTGGGTCCAGCCTTATTGTATAGTTTCATTAGTAGCCTCAGAGCAATGCATCTCCTACATTGTCTTCGACGTTTCATTATATCTGAATTCACATGTCCTTTCTCTCTGGCAAGCCAGTGCATGGGTGTATCTAATGCACGCTTTGCCAGGAAATGCTCATTTGTATTCCCACAGCAATGTCACTGTTAACTGATTGGCTAAACATGTTTCACTGTGTTCAGCCTTAGTTCTCTGCATCAATACAGCTTGTGAGCCTCCGTAAGATGACGGTAAATCTATCAGTCCAGCTCTCACATTCATCTAAAGAAATACACTTATTTTTCATATTGCGCTCTCAATACGGCCTTCTGCGAGGATGTTTTAATTGAAAAGGAGCAGAAACAGATGTTAGCAGAGCACGGGCAACTGCCGTCATGATGATAAAAAAAACTGGTCCCTCCGTCTTTGGGAATGGATCAATTAAAAATTTTGCAATATGTAAGGAAAAAGGGGGGGAAATATTCATATAATCGGACCCTGATCAAAGTCTGTTCAGCCTGAGAGAAATCTACCATTAGCGTGGGGGCCGCTGTAAACAGTCTATAGTTTAAACTGTTCATCTCGCTTCTCAATCCCGGCCTTCTGGTGCCTACTTCTTCTGATTGTCAGCCAATTTGATTCGCCTCCTACTGGGCAAAGACTTTGTTCCAGCTGTAATCATAATCCATTGAGGAGATGCAGAACTTGTCACAGTTTGAACTGGGATATTAATTTTCCCTCCATGTGGGGACCTGCTATGCTGGCCGTGTAATGCTTTCAGCTTTGAAGGAATTTTGTCTGCTTAAGCCTTGGGAAAATGTTGCATTTGACATCTATTTTCTGCTAAGAATCTATTTGTGCTAATGGTCCGAGAAAAACATCTCTTTTGCGGAACAGTTAAAGTCGTATTTATGTTTTTGTTTCTGGTGGCATGCAACAAATTTGTGGGATTCTGTTGATAACAGTAAGTCATCTAAAAGGGATATTTTTAAATGTCTGTTAATGCTGATAAATCTGCAGTTTCCTTGCCTCGGGCAAAATCTTGTCTTATTTTTCATGTTGATAAATTAATGAGCAAGGTAATATTAGTAGATAATCAGTCTGCTAGTAATCAAACCATGGAGCATTTCATGTGCATGTGCATGTACATTTGAAAGGACACTGGATGGCATCTTTTTATGTGCAAGATTGTTGATTTAAGGTTAGCGTTTGTCTTACTCGTCCTCTGTTCTTGGGGCACTTTTCTCTGTTTGTTTTATGATGGTGTTAAAACGGCATTTTAATTAGCGTTGCTCGATTGCCTCTCACCCTATTACAGCTGGATGGATGGATGCTCGATTAAATTTTTTCTCCAATCCAGATTTTTCTATCGTTCACACAAGGCACTAGCATCCTCCGCTGTACCATGAAAGTTAAATAAACAAAAAGGCAGATTGTGGAGAAGAGATGCTGATAGATATATCTGTCAGTGAGGTTCTATCAAAGGCACAGAATGTAAAGAATCAAGATTGAAAGTCTACAGTCTGCATTGTTCTGACTTTGAGCTGCACACAGAGTAACAAGGCCAGCGTTGATACATGTGCACAGGTGGTCAGTGCTAGGAAAGGTAATGCTCTTCACCAGGAGTCCTTGATGAACTCTGACAGATTACACATACGAGGCAGCCACCCTGTCTCCGGTTTAACATCTGCTTTCCAGTTTTTCAGGCTACGGTGGCTCTGAGTCGTGTGCAGTAGTTTGGTTGTAATTGTAAAAGTCACACTGATTTACATGATTATTCTATTTATCTGATGAAATCTCTTCCTCCCAGCAGAGTAATGAATGTTATTGCAGGCAAAATTGCCCCATTACATTCTCCTTGTAATCATGTTTGATTTCAGCATCTATTTTCTCAGTTCCACTCTTACAATGGGAATTACTTTAACAAATAATTGATAGTGACTGGAAAATATTTAGTGAATAATGGGATGCTCTCCATGAGATATTAACTTTATTTAATTTTCCGGGTTAGACTGGCAATGGGGTTCGTTGAGCTCCGTTGGAATCACATTCCATCCATTTCTTTATTGTATGCTTCGCAGATTTAATAAATGGATATCAAATATAGTAGATTCAGCAGTATCTATAGAGAAGCTGTGCTCCATGTGTGCAAATGTGCTCAACTGGGTGAGCATTATATATATAGCAGCTCTTTCCCATTTGTAACTTGACAGGTCAGAATTTCTGATGGCTTATAGAAATATTGAATCAAGGTGTAAGCCAGATCGGCTTTATTCAGACCGAAGGGACTGTTAGATCAATCTGGCTGTGAATTTATTCTGCCCCCTCACTCTCACATGTGAAAGGGGAAGTAAAAATGGGTCGTAATTGATCAAAGTGGCCAGGGAGCAGCCCTATGCGACTTGCTGGTGGATTTGAACACTACAGTACCTGCAGGTACCTACAGGAATTTGCACTCTCTCTTCCTGTTTCTTCACTTGTTTCCTTGAGAGAAGCTAAATCCCATGAAAGCTTTGCCTTGTCAAATATCAGGTCTTATTTACAGTCACATGCACGTACTGTTGCCACACGCTTGCGGTTTACATTTCATTTCCGAAAAAGGTTCGAGTACCTTCTGAACATCAGATTACAAAGGTTTAAGGGCTGTGACAGTGTTTTGCTTTCAACCACTTTGGTCTCATTTTTTTTTTTGGAAACCAGATTTCTGTTATTCCCTCTCTGCTGTCATGTAAATGTACACACATGGCATGAAAAGTCCAAATCTGTCTCTTTAAAAATAACTCCATCTGTCTTTTTTTTATTATTATTTTCTCTATGCTAATAAAGCTCTGATGTCATACAGTTTTCTGCCCCTGCTAACGTGCAGTCAGGAGAGGATCTTTTTCTAAGTAGATCTTGGCGAAACCAGTAAGTGAGAGACTTATTACTTCGATCCCTGCCAAGTTTAGCACTAATAAAAACCTCTTCGAAGTCGCTTCACCTTATATTCAGACCAGATTAAATATGTTTAGCTTTGATTAAACTGGACCGTCAGGCCACTTTAGCTGTTTCGTGCCATAGTTTTATCATTCCTTTCAGCACCTCTGAACAACTCCCTCTAAGGATGAGTCAGCCAAGCCTTGGCACAGTGAGATGGAAATAACAGAACGAAATATATATTTCTCTCTCTCTTCACTAAAAACAGCAGCATAGGCTTATTGTCATGTGGCGCTCTGTTCATAATGGATCCATTTCACTCTCATTACATGTCTGTGAGGGAGAAACCCAAATCTTGACAAATTATCGCTGGCGTAACATAATCGTGATGGGGCCCAGCAGAAGTTGTTTTGCCTTGCAGCCCAATGCATTGATCATTTGGTTGAGAACAGTCTGGTGATCATTATATCACACACAGTCCCAAAGCAGAGAGAAAAATTGTGCTTCTTCCCTTATTAGAGCTCCACCTGTCTGCTTTGTAGAGGGAGTCATTTACAATGGTGCTTCCCAGATTTTTTTTTGTCAGACCTGCTGACAGATGAACTCACTCCATGTTCCAAATGGGTTATTATGAACTGATGCGCATATCGTTTGAACGCTCTTGATGTAATATACTGCAAAGTTTGCACTCGAGCAGTTTATGCAGGCTGATGAATCTTTGTTTGTCCAATTTTAAATGTTATCAGTTATATTTGACCATTTTAGCCCGATCTGCTAGTATTTACTGTTTGAAGTCTTTCAGCAGTCACACAAAAATAGGATGGCAGCCTCTTTGTAACTAAAAAAAAAACAAATTGGTGTTTGCCAAATGATTGCATTGAATTTTTTTTGCTGAGATCAATTCCAAGTATGTTACGATGACCAGCTTGTCGCCCACAGCGTTGAGCGTTCAACACCCTCAAACTCTAGGTTACTACGTTCATCAAAGTGGTCAATTGGTGAAGGTGTGCAAATAATTGATAAATGCTGACAGATTGTCAACAGGTTGCAATCAGTCTGAGTCAGTCTGTGCCAATAAGCACAACCAATTTGTGATGCATCTCTTTGCACAGGAGGACTTGACACAACTGGTTTAAAGCAAGGTTGCCAAGCACTTAGGTCTTTCTAGTTATTGTTAATCTTACTGTTATTCATTTCATTTCTGTTCATACCGATAAGAACTGTTTACTATGATTGTGCCAAAAGTTTGTCTTTAACACTTTTTTGTTTAGTCGCTGATTTGTTTCAAGGGACAGAAACTTCATAGATACATTCAACTTCAGTGCTTGTTGTGCTTTTTTACGATTCTAAACCTGTGTTTTTCTCAATATTAGCTGTACTGAATGAAGCGACTTTCAGCTGCTCCCTTGTCACAAGGTATCGTCACAGCGGGTAGCTCCACATGAATCTATGCATTTGACTCTTTGTGCTTTAACTTTCAAACAATGAGTCCTTTTTTAATGCATGTTGTAAATAATAGACTGCTGGTAGATGCGCAGTGCCTAATCATCACATCAAACCAAATATTACAGGATTTGGGGCTATCTTTAGTTAAGAACCACATGGATTGCACAGTGCTGCGTCCTGGATTCATCAGTTAGTGGAGTCATGGGTGTTTATTGGCTGATAAGATTTCCTGTTTTGAATAACTGTTTCTTGTCATCCTGGACTGTGCAGTAGTATTTTGCACACCGTGAAATGGTCTATATAACACCTTCAGTTTGAATTCCACTTTCATTTAGGTTGTGACTGGCAGTGTAACTGTGTAAAATACACAAATTTGTCTCAGAGTGACATCTCGCTAGGCTTCTTATTTTACCACCCATTATCTTTGTTGCTCAGCAAATCACTCGGCATAGTTGCACAGTCAGATAATTTACCTACTTTGCATCAAAGGCATTTACAGGCTTTAATTCTGTAAAATGTGATTACATTATTCATTACATATGCTTTTATCCCCAGGAAAAAAAATAGACTGACAGCAGAATTGAAAACAAATGTTAGAAGAGCAGGAAACGGAGAGTGCTTTAGGTCTACTGTCACTTTAGGCAAGCTATTTTTAATTTGCCAACAAAAGCACCACGTCTTTATTCCCCCCTCCTTCGTATTCTCTGTTTCAAGCACAATCTGAGCCCCAGGGACAGCTGGGGACCTCATTTGCACGACAGGTATTGGTAAATTCAGTGCAGAATTGTATACAGTGAGCAGAAGTCAGTCTTTTAGTGCCTTTTTACCTTTTTTTATGGGAAGGACTTGTCAACACTTAATAAGAATCTGTCTAGATAAATTAACAGAGCAGATAGATTATGAAGTTTATGGACTGATGAATGCAAACAATTAAGTGATTTTTTTCTTTTTTAAATTTAGTTCTTTTAAATCTCCAGCAGCTGTCTTTAGCTTTGTCTTTTTAACTAGAATTCCTCTTCTATTTGAACCACAATCTATACAGACTGCCGGTGGTGAAACTGCACAGTGCTATGAGTAGGCTTCAGGGCACAGAACTATCTGCACGTTTTCAAAAGATTTATTCACCTTGGACATTTAAAGCCCTAAAGATGATACATATGCAGTGATGAGTACGGGTGGAAGTGAGTTGAATAGGTAGTAATATATGTCAGGAAATTAGCAATGCAATTTTCAGACAGACGTTAAAAGACAAGGAAATGATACCTCTGGTACCAGAGGGCATGGAGCATTTTTTATGGGAACATAAAATCTTTAATGGATAACGATCCAGGATTATTTTTAACAAAAACACTGTGCAAACTGTACAGAATGGCGGGAAAGAGAGAGGCCGAGGCTGGAAACCGAATGTGACATGTGGGGGGAAAAAAATAAAAATAAAATCTTGGATGACAGACTGCAGCTTTCTGTTTACCAGCGTTTGTTAAGCAACACAAGAATAGTATTATTTGACACGGTCTGGGTCTCGGCTTGCCCTTGAGCGTGACATGTGTTGAAATGATTAAAAGTAACATTTTGGCTGATTTGCATGAACTGTGCTCAATTCAAATGGCTACATTTACAATTCACCTCCTAATGTGGCTACTCAAGTAACCCAGTTTTAGGTGAATTCATGCGAAATAATGAGCGTGCTCATGAATTCTGGTTGAATTATCCTGATAAGATTACGTGATAGGTGGGCACAGAAACACATTCAGATCACATATTGTCCTTCTTTTACAGGGACCATCGGGATTGCAGTTCCATGTTAGGGAAAAACCACTGTAATATTTCTCATCTATGCTTTATTTAACATTCTTGCATTCATTTCCCCCCCACTTACCCAATTCAGGATTGCGGGTGGATTTCCTGTTCTTATCAGGTGATTATCAGTACAGCATGGCCACGTTGGCCTTGAGGCTTCCTAAGCTTGATTTCTTCCTCCTCATCAAACCTTTTGTTCATTGCAGTTTTACTGAATGTGACACAGTCGTAGCTATTGAATCTGGCAAGGAGATGGTGAGACTGTTGCGAAATGCCACAAGCAGCACTGACGTATCTCTTTATTTGCCAGTTTGGGGTTTTGGGAGAAATTTAGGTGACAACCTGCCAAGAAATCTGACATTTTAAAATAATTGGCAGTTCTCACTAGCACGGCTGCCAGTATAAAGACGTAAAGTAGATGTGGATCTTGGCTAATCTTGGTGCTCAGCTACTACAATCAATATTAGGACACCTCCATCACAGATGTAGTGTAGGAAGATAAGTCACAGGTTGGAGCACTATTAACGCAGGCACATATTTGAACACTAACCCGAGTTGGATTTTTGCATCCACTCATTTGTTTACTCCGCCTGTAATGATCAGTGCTCTATGGTAACACAGAGATCACTGATTCCCTTGAGGAATGTGTTTGATCTTCTCTCTGTACGGTGTCTGAATCTCAAAAAAGCACAATGAAAACCTTTAAAGTGCCACACAGCTGCTACACATGTGTGTGTACTCAGAAGGTAGATTTCTTTTTTCTCCAAAACATTAATTTTTAATTGGAGGAGGCCATCTTTCTGTAAATTGCCAGGCTGCTTTATTAGCTGTATTATTAATTACAGTTTTAATTTTAGGAAAGCAGTTGCTCTCCATCATAAAGAGAGTGCACATACAATGAAAACTGAAACTGTAATTTTGTATAATCCGTGTCATGTGGTGCATTTCTGTGATGTATTAATCTGTTTGTCTTTGGTCTCAGAGCACAACAGCAAATGTCATCCTTTTATGATGAAGATCCAAAAAAATGAACATGTCTGCCATGCAGCGAGCAGTAATAATAGTTTTTACATGTTTTCAGATTCAATTGTTTGAGGATATTTATTTAGTACTTCATTAATTGAGTTTCAGTTAAGCTGTGGTTAATAGTTACATATACATGAAGGCATATGTACAGTTTTGTTTAGGGTTATTTTTTATCATTTTTTTAACATTAGCCTAACAGCAGTCGAAAGAGTCACACTATGTGTGTGATTTCACCCTTCCATCTGGTGAATATAGTGTATACTTTTGAAAGTATACTCTTGGCATTAAGAACCCAAGTGTGCTCAAACTTCAAGCAACAAACTGATGGCCTTCAGGATGTTCGGGTAGGGAGCAGAATTTATGGTTTCATCAATGACAGCGAGTCGTCCTGAAACAGCAAAGCAACCCCAGACCATCACACCACCACCACCATGTTTGACTGTTGCTATGATGTTTTATTTATGAACTTCTGCATTCGTTTTCCACCAAATGTAACGGGACTCAAACCTTCCAAAAAGTTCAATTTTTGTCTCATCAGTCCACAGAATATTTACCCAAAAGTCTCGGGGATCATCAAGATGTTTGCTTGCAAATGTGAGACGAGCCTTTGTGTTTTCGGTCAGCAGTGGTTTTCTCTGTGGAACTCTCCCATGTTTGCCATTTTGCCCAGTTTCTGTCTTATTATTGAATCATGAACTCTGACCTCAACTAAGACGAGTGAGGCCTGCAGTTCATTGGATGCTGTTCTGGGTTCTTTTGAGACCTCCTGGATGACTCATCAAAGCGCTCTTGGAGTCATTTCGGTAGGCCGGCACCTCCTGGGAAGGTTCACCACTGATCCAAGTTTTCTCTATCTGTGGATAATGACTCTCACTGTGATTCACTGGAGTCCCAAAGCATAGAACTGGCTTTGTAACCCTTTTTTGGAGACTGATAGATGTCAGTGACTTTGGTTCTCTCCATTAGGATGAGAGGTGAAACACTGTCAAGAAACTTGCAGAGGTCCAGTCACTTTTTTTCAAGCTCCAGAGACTACCAAAATGACCAAGAAACCTACACAGGCGTATTTCTCAGATATTTCTTTAGATCGTGGCATCATGTTGATCTTTTAGCCTGCTTCACTTTGTCAGACAGGTTCTGCTTAAGTGATTTCCTGATTCATCAGGTTTGGCAGTAACCAGGCCTGGGTGTGGCTAGTGAAATTGAACTCAGCTTTCAAAAAAATGTGGTTAATCAGTTAATTCATGATTTAACAAGCGAGGGCAATTACTTTTTAATCCAGGCTTGGAAAGCTTTTTCCCTTAATAAATGAAATCCTCATTTAAAATTGCATTTTGTATGTACTCTGGTTATATTTGTGTACTTTTTGCACCACTGTACATTTCTAGCTCATGCTATGTTATAAATGATGTATAAATATAGCTAGGTTTGTCCTTGTAAAATTATATTTGGACATGTTTGCAGCCGAAGTGACTGGGGTTATCTTTCATGAAACCATGACACATTTATATGCTGTTAAACTAAGGGAGAGCATTTCTAAAAGGGGCTTTTATGAACTATTCATTTTTACAATATCTGTCAGCAAAGTAAAATTGGGAATTGCAAAATTCATGAAAAACAATAAAATTAAGCATTCCATTTAAACTAGGCACATGCATCAGTTCTCGGCTTGAGCCCCATACTATCACTGCAGCCAGGCTCAAATAATAATTGAATTGGATCTGGAGTAGGAATAAACAGGACATTCACTCTCTCCTGTAACTGGCCAATAAATGAGAAAATTGCAAACAATTGCAAACAATGGACACCGCTTAAAACCTGAAATTGGGTGTTGAACTCTGTTCTCTGTGGTGCCGCACACCTGATGCAGAACAAGTGGAATATAAACAGTCTTTGATGGTTCCTCCAACAGGCTTCATCTACACATTTGCACAGAAAATCTCATCAAATGTTTTTGGCAGATTGCGTTAAAGCATGAGCCAAAGCAGCTATATTTCAAGACAATGTGACTTCACAGTAACAGTGAAGGGAGGAAGATGGAGGAGAGGATGAATGATGCCACAGTGCAGTTTAGGTCATCTCCTCATGTGCACACAGTCTTGAAGACTGTCCTTCCCATCCTGTGCTCCACTTTGGTAATCACAGTGTACGACTACTGCATGTCCTGAGTTCTTCTCCCAGACAGCCAAAGGCCTTGGGTAACCATTAATTAGCACACAGTATGTGAATTGTTTATGCAGCCTGTACATGCTTGTTACAGAGATAAGGTCCGATCATTAATTAGACTAAAGTATATATTAAAAAATAAACCATGCAGTTTACAATAAGCATGTGCTTTAAGGGATTCTGAAGGCTGTATAAACAGTATTGTAGTAGTATTGTATTAAAATAATTATGTTTAAAGAAAAGAACCAAGAGTCCTGCCTTATTTCACTGTTTGTGGTGTGTAAGCAGGCATCGTATGGATCCACAAATGGAGACTGAGAGGGGAACTGTTTCCAGCACAGAAGAAAATGAGCCCATAATAAAATGTCCGCACTTTGCTGATGTAGGAAACAGCTGTCGGTGTTTGTGTTCAGAACACCTGGTGATGCAAGGAGATGCAAAATACAGAAATGCATCACGCTGTAATATAAGAAAACCTTTTTGACATATTTGTCTTCATTCCGGTGCTGTCTTTGTGGCGATGCAGAAGTATATCATTTCATATCACTAACACCCTAAAGCAATTTCTCAAAAATAAAGGCACAGAATAAATAATGTCTGCTCTCACAAGCATAGGGCAAATCTATGCACACTGCTTTTTCTGAATTTGGGCAATATTTTATTTCTTTTTGTGCCCTACAATATGAATAAAATCTGCTCTTCATTAACAAAAAACTGACTGGTGTGATTATAGCTCAATCACAAACACTTTAAAAAGTATTTCTAAAGACCTTGGTGTTAATAATAAAAACTGTCAACAAATGGATGAAATTCAATAGTGTTACTCTCAGCACAGCAAGAGCACAGTGTGCAATTCAGAAAGCATGAAGAAGAACAGGAAGAGTAGCAGGGGGAAAAAACACCTGCAGAAATCTCTCCAGCTTACTAAAATATTTGTTCACAACAGATTCAGTCTGTTCCTATCGACTTCCTGAAGGAGATATTTGTTCTTTCAAATCTGCTCCTGCCTTAAGTGACGCAGTTTGAGGATTATAAAAAAAAATCTGCATTAGAAGGAGGGGGCGGGGTTGTTGGTGCAGCTCAGATGCAACATGTTTTTAAAAAAGGAGATTCGGGCTGGTGTCCTGTTTGGGTAAACTTTTTTTAGGTGTAGTTTACTTATTCATGTTGCAAGGCAAACTTTTCCCATTTGCAACAACTTTCTTCTCCGTTTGTTTAGTCACCATGGTGACAGGTTCTGCCCCAAGGGCCTTTCTGGAAAAGGTCAGGCACGCGTTCTCTCATGGGAAAAAAATGTGGTCCTGTTGACCCTCATCAAAAACAGTCTACTGTTATCTTTTGTTTGTTTGTCTGTTTGGAGAGAAACAAAACAACAGTGCCAAAAATGAATTCCAACTGTGAGTCATGACGGATGGAGCATCTTGGTTTGCAGTGAATGAAGAGAAAATGTATTTAAATTTCTAAACTGACAGTATTACAGTGTGTCAAAGGCAGCAGCCGGTGTCCTGGCTTATGCAAAGACCCAAGGTGCACTAATAAATTGAGAACAGACTGATGCTACTAAAGGAGGTTCTGAGTTACTATATTTAGTCCAGTTTGTGTTATTTAATCATAGTTTAGTCATGTTGTTTGTCTGTAAATGTGACAGATCAAGAAATATTTTATGAGTAATGCATTCAGAAGTCTGAGTAATTCCACAAAGTTCACAAAATTATTGTACTATATGTTCTGCTCCAAACATCTTATTTATTTTGGTGGCACTCTGCCTTGAGCTGTTTTCCAGTCTACAACATATCAACATCCACTTGTGTCTATTCTTTCTTTTCTGCAGAGGTCTGCATAAACTATGGCTGCTGCACGCTGGAAGCCTCAATCAGTGGACTTTGGCTTGTGGCTCCTCCTCCTGCTCCTCAGCCTCATTCCTGAAGCCAGGTACATAAAAAACAAGTATCTGCTGTTGATGTGCTTTGTTTAATGTCCTGGTTCTCTTCTGCACTGTCAGATCCAATAACAACAGATTCACTATATGGACTTAAGCTCAGGGCACCCTTATTCAGTCGGCACAGCACTGGTAACTCCAGCCTCTGTAACTTTGTGGTGTAAGTTGCTGTGGTTCCTAAATGCTTCCATTTAGCCTCCATTCGCGTTGATAGTGGAATTTGTGGGAGGGAAGATATTTCACAAACCGAATGTTGCAACAGTGGCATCCTATTACAGTAGCACCCTCGAATTCAGTGAGCTATATAGAACGACCCATTCTTTCCCAAATGTTTGTAAAGGCAAACTGCATGGCAATGGGACTGAAAACAGTTGAATTCAAGAGACATGGCCCAATAATTTTGTTCATATAGGGTGTTTAGCAGTCCAGGAGTGTGTGAATAGGGAAAAATACTCCACTTCTTTTGCTCTTGCACTTTCTGAAGTTTTTGTACCCAAGGACTTCTAAGACAGCACAGTGACTCTTGCAATTTATTTTATTTTTTTATTTTTTTATTTAAGGTTTAAAATAGAACACATGACACTATGTCCTCAAAAAGAACAGACATAAAGTGAGCTTATCTCCCCATCTAAATGTACCTTGTGCTCTCCACTAGTCTAAATTTCACTGACTGGTGAATTAATTTGCATTGTGCAGCACACCACAGCTATGATTGTCCATTCACAGCATTTTCGCTCCTGCATCCTGTGCACATTTTTCAGGCTGTGTGTTAGAGTCAGCGAAAAAAGAAAACTCCAGCATGTCTAGGAGTCATTTTAATCATACTCCTTGTAATTTCAAACGCAGAGATTGCACAGGTTGCCATGTTTGCATTGTTGATAAGGTAGGATGTTATGGCAGGGAGACGCGACGGAGTCTAAATCACTTTAAGATTTTTCACGCTAGGAAAGGCTTGCCGAACCTGGAAGAAAGCCGGTCGAGGAAGGAAATCAGAACACTGTGACAGGGATTAGCCCAGTTTGCTTTGTCATTGTGCCACTTGGCTCTCCTTGCTTATTAGGAGCACACAGTGCTTGTAATTACATATTAAATAGAAATGTATGAGCAGGGGAAGGTGCTGGCCAAACCTGGCAAGAGATCTTTTATAAGAATGTTTGCACTGTCCTTAATGTACCTTTGGATTAAGCCACCTGCATGTATGGCATGTAGATCTGCTGAATAAGTGATGCATACAGACTAAACTGACTTTTTAAAATAGTTTTGTCCAAAAAGGTATTCAAAGAAGGAAAGAAAGAAAAAGATAAACGGCCTGTTAAATAACTTAATTTCTAACAGTCAGCTAAGTGAATCATTGATTTGTGGTTTTAGTTCTGTATTCCATTTCTACAACATTGTCACATTTATAATGAAAATTTTACCATTTATCTAAATAGATGTACTTTAGCAGAGCCAGCTGTATCTGCTGTCCATTTTATTTAACACATCGTTCTCCTTCACCTAAACCTGGAAAGTCTGCTGTCCTAGTAGTGACCAATGTAAGCCTAAAGCAGCGATGAGCAGCAGGCAATAGAGGTCTTGTAAGCCCTATTTTTTTCAAACACACACACACAGTTCTTATTTGTCAAACTTATTGTCTCCAGGTCCAGTAAACACTGACTCAGTGGCTTCACTTAACATTTTTTCACAGCTGATCTCTGGAGGTGTCACATAACCTCGAGCTCTAGCTTGCATCAAAATTTGTACTTTTTGGAATCATAACTCAGCCAAATAGGAGCACACGGGCATGGTGTGCACATTTTTAGATACAGAGTTACCTTTTTTTTGTTGAGGTTCTGACTAATCTCCCCTGACTCTTAGAACAAAGGTGTTCCCTTTAGCTGCAGCACTTGGCAAAGAATGATCTAATTTTTAAGTTTTCTTCAGTTTTAAAGCATTTAGTGATGGCTGCCTGTACATCTGTGTGTACACTAAAGTAGCAATGACTAATATTCTTTTCTATTAACTTGTTCTTAACTTGTTCAGTTATATATACAATATACTGCCAAAAGTATTAGCTCGTCTGCCTTCACACACATATGAACTTGAGTGGCATCCCATTCCACCACCAATCCACAGGGTCTAATATGATGCCGGCCCACTTTTTGTGGCTATAACAGCTTCAGCTCTTCTGGGAAGGCTTTCCACAAAGTCTAGGAGTGTTTATGGGAATTTTTCGCCATTCTTCCGGAAGCATATTTGTGAGGTCAGACACTGATGTTGGATGTGAAGGCCTGGCTTGCAGTCTCCACACTAATTCATCCCAAAGGTGTTTTATCAGGTTGAAGTCAGGATGCTGTGCAGGCCAGTCAAGTTCTTCCATACAAAATTCTCTCATCTGTGTCTTTATGGACCTGCTTTTTGCACTGGTGTGCAGTTATGTTGGAACAGGAAGGGGCCATCCCCAAACTGTCCAAAATGTCTTGGTATGTTGTAGCATTAAGAGTTCCTTTCACTGGAACTAAGGGGCTGAGCCCATTCCCCCCTTCACCAAACCTTACACTTGGCCCAATGCAGTCAGACAAGTACTGTTCTCCCGGCAACTACCAAATACAGTCTCATGCATTGGATTGCCAGATGGAGAAGCGTGATTTGTCACTCCAGAGAACATGTCTCCACTGCTCTAGAGTACAGCATTCAACGCTGCAGGTGGGTGCATTGTGCTTGGTGATGTAAGACTTGAATGCAACTGCTTGGCCATGAAAACCCATTCTATGTCCTGTTTTTAAGCTAGGCTACGTGAAGGTGGTACAGGTAGCATCCTATCACGGTACCACACTGGAATTCACTGAGCTCCTGAGAGTGACCCATTCTTTCACAAATGTTTGTAGAAGAAGTCTGCTTGCCTAGATGTTTGGTTTATGTGGCCATGGAAGTGACTGGAACACTTGAATTCAATGACTGGATAGTTGAATGAATGTTTTTGGCAGTACAGTAAATATACTGTTACAGTAGTGGATTACATTAAGCATAGTCGAAGTTTCAAATGATGAGGTCAGTTTCAGCGTAAGTAATCTCTATGAGCCAAAAGCTCAGGCTGCAGTCTGTGCTGATGTTCAGTTCTGTTCAGTTTTTTGCAGTTATGATGTCAGTGAGAGCAGATATCACTTTTATGGCTATCTCAGACACACAGCTCTGGCTGTGAGCACAGCAGCCCTGCCCGCCTGCTGTTCCAGCATTGCCTAAGCAGTCAGTGAAAAATTTAATGCACACACCTGATGTGACACGTGACAAAGATTTTCACTCATAATCATCTTCCGGTTATTTCAGACTTGATGCAGCACACTTATCTAGAGTCCTCGCACAGCAGTCTCTGCTTAAAACATTTTCTTTGGTTTGACTTCACATTTTTTCATTTGAGTAAAGACATTTTCTGTGCTGTCTCATGAAATCCAACCCTAAACTGAAAATGGAATTCCTCTTGAATTTTGCATCTGAAAGTAAAAGTGTATATTAACTATCAATCAAACTTTAGGAATAATCTTCAGACCATGAGCTTGCGCATGCTCCCAGAATATCTGCA
This sequence comes from Bujurquina vittata, assembly GCA_015106715.1. Lineage (NCBI taxonomy): Eukaryota > Metazoa > Chordata > Actinopteri > Cichliformes > Cichlidae > Bujurquina > Bujurquina vittata. Next base: position 62,704 of record VUQK01009258.1, on the reverse strand, counting down.
TATCAGCAAAGCTGTTTCTCTCTGAGAACCGCCGCCTCCCTGATGCCCACTGATGCTATCGACAGGCTCCAAATCGGCTTTACTACAGTTGAAGCAGGAGACTTTCCTAATGGATTAAGGTGTAACAGACAAATCCTCTATATAAGGGTCTGTCATTCTGCACATCAACAAATTTCCGCACCGCACACTGAAAGTCGGGGCATGATTAAGCTATTATTTCCAGCAATCCATGTACCACATATAAATGAGAAGTCTGTGTAATGGCGAAGGTCCATCAGTCCTTCAGTTCACCCCGCCTTCCACTTATACAGTGAACACTTTACAAGTGTCGACAGTCAGGCCATCTTGTTGTCTATTTTGTTTGTAAGCTATTGCCAAGCTTCTGGATAACATGGCACATAATCAATAACTATAAGAATGAAAGTGCTATATGTACACTTTGCCTGTAGATTGGCTCTGAAGTTGCCCAGGCTCTGCTTGCTTTCTAAGCTCATCCCACATGAATTATTTACAGCATGGCAGAGGGGGACATCACTTTGAGAAGTGACCAGGTCAACAGTTAATATTCTGTTTCAGTAGTGTTGTCAAGGTTAACATGTCACAGGTCTGGGCAAGGGTAAGGTATTCACGGCTGAACCACTTTGCTGATTGAATGGCCAGCCAAATAGTATCTCAGAGGAGTAAAAAAAAAAAGGATAGAAAGTCAGAGATTTGAGAGAGTGTACTTAAAATGTCAATTCAGAGCTTGTCTGTCACAATTTGTCTATTGTATGCGCCCCTTTTTTTATTCTGAATTAATTTCATTACTTGGCTGATCAGTTCTTGTATCTTAGAGTTACTAGGACTCGAATTGTGTGGACAATTGAGTCACTGGTCAAAGCACGCACACACGTAGAAGGTCTTTTAAAGTTTTTCTTTGGACATTGGCTGCTTTTTCAAGAAGTGGCTGATATAGAAAAATTCTACCAATGGCTGGACAAAGCTGGGCAGAGGCACTAATCATGGCAGCACAGAAACTCTGAAGCTCTGAGCACAAGATCAATAGAGGCTGGGGTCTACCACAGGGCAGACCCCAGGTGCAGGCTGTGCAGAGATTCCTCTGAGACAATCCAGCACATAACAGGAGGGTACAAGATGTTAGCAGGCAGTGCATACATGGAATGCTAAGTGGCTGGCATAGAATATCTGAGCCAAGTATAGCCTGGAAGAGAATGGCTGTGCTAAGATCCTGTGGGACTTAGATACAGCCGGACAAACTGGTGATGGCTAACCAAACGAATATAGTGTTTGTGATGGACAAGCAGAAGAAGAAAGCCATAGTGATAGCAATATCAGGAAGACAGAACATGACAAGCTAGAGAAATATCAAGGGCTGAGAGAAGAGCTAGAGAGAATGTGGAAGGTGAAGGTAACAATGATCCCCGTGGTAATCGGAACACTCGGGGCATTGACACACACACCCCCCCCCCCCAACTGGGCGAGTGGGAGAATTCCAGGACCCTCAATCTCTGTCCTCGTAGAACCAGTTTGGAACCAGTTCCTTTATGCAAGGAGGGAACAGGATGAACTCTACCAGAGCCCTACAAAATGACCCCCCGCAGACCTCTAGAATATGCAGGCAGTTCATGGAGGATGAAGGTATTGATACCACCGACTGGCCCCCAGGCACACTGGAACTAAATCCAATAGAACACCTCTGGGACATTTTATTTTGGCCAGGTGCACTTCAAACTGTCCAGGAGTTCAGAGATGCTCTGGTCCAGAGCTGGAAGAAAATTGCTATTGTGCTTTATTATTATCATAATAAATAATGTACCCTGTTCAAAAAGTAGTAGTAAGAAGCACAAACGTTTTTAATCCCACCCACTCTTCACTATTTAGTAACTAGTAATCATCACTTTCTTCCTGTTTGTGCCCTTACCCTATCGTAAATCCTTCCTTACAGTTTGTTACATGTAACACCAGTAACATGCCAAGAAATATACACATTTTTGCATATATAAATACTTTAGAGTTTGAGTCAATTTTATATTGATATAGTGAGGATCTGGCCAATAAGGTTCCAAGCAAACAATTATCAGACAGCCCTGGCAGGCACGAATCAAAATGAAGACGGAATAGATTTCTCAGAGTCTGTACAGCTACGCATCTGACATAGACCACTCATTCCTGAAAATACACAAATGTTGAAAATGATGTCTGATGTCTCTCAAAATGGCCCCTCAAGATATTACCCGCTTATGAATTTGTTAGATTAAATTGTGCTTCTGTTGTTTTAACATAACTCTGTGGGTCCTTTTGTGGGTTAGCTCTGACTCACATTCAGTGGAGCACTGTATATGATCACAGTTGTTTTACTGCATCCCATATTTTTTGCCACCAGCAACATACACCCCCGACCCCTTTTGCAGTTGAATCTGAGTCAGTAAAGCTATGGGTAAACAAGCCGTTCAGTGCAGATTAAAATACTTAAACTTAACAGTGCCTTTGAAATTTTCAAGCAGACTCAACTGTGTTGTGGACAAAAAGATTATAATGGTTTTTCATAGCATGTGTAGGTGTACTTTTAAAAAAAGAAACTTGGATTTTTCATCAAGTGATATAAATGCTCGTGTTAAAAATAAACATTGTTTGTGATTAATTATATTTAAATCATTATCATAACTGTATATGTGCACGTTGTTCCTCAGAGTAAGTGAGCAGTTTCAGTTTGTGATTTTTTTTTTTGGTACTGTTCATCTAAAAACACAGAATGAGTGCTGCCATAAAGAATTTTGTACTTTGTTGCATCATTGTACCGAATTGCACATTATTTTCTTGCAATTTAACAAGAAATAATTCTGCAGGTTATTAAATAGCTTTTTGACCAACAGGCAAAGACCTCATACAAAGAAGAACAACTAACACAGGCGAATTAATAGCTTCAGGTCCTGAAAAGTAAAGCCAGTGCAGAAATGCCTCATTTTTTGCTATTCCTCGTTATGTCAACCGGAGGGCCTATACAAATTTTTTTAAAAAAAAATTAAAATTGTAGAGAAATCAAACTCAGTAAACAACTCTCCTCACCTCTCCTCTCAGTTGCTAGCTTTCGTTATTTGAGTAAAATATGACATTCATTTTGTACATGATGGTGTACATCAGAGTTGGGGAAAAAAAAAATATATATATATATATAACAGGAAGATGACAAATGCTTGGCTTAAGGCTTAGATAGAATTTCCCAACCAGTGGTTGACTTCATGATGGCTGTGTCCATCAACTGAATATTTACAGGAAATTAAAAAAAAATAAAATTCCCAAACAGTTGTGTGAGTATGAGTTTTAGAAATGCTTACCATAGTGAATTTGTTGATTCTCTATATGGCAGAATCAAAAGTAGCACAATGTATTTTGTTTTAAAATTCACTTACCACAAAATCCTTTTTAATTATCAGTAATATAATATCATAGCTTTGGACCTGCTTGCATATTCAGTTTTTACTGTTAGTAATATGAATAATTACCTTCTGGTAACACTTGGTATTGCATTTACAGTTAGACTTGATGCACAAAGACGTTACTGTATAGTTTTTCATGGTTTGAGTCCTCACTTACAATACATAGAAAAGATGATCAGTTTTAACAAATCTGCCAACAAGGGGAGAAACTGAATGTGTTGACGGTAGCTTGTAGCATTGATAATAATGTTGCTGTCTTCTAAATAAAGCTAAGCTTTAAAGCAATACATTATTAAAATACTAAACATCCCATGCTGGAGTATATTTGAAATTTTTTTTTTAACCAAAAGTAAATTGATTATTTAGCACATCGTTACAGGATCGAGACATCTCAATGTATCGATTTGTTGAAAAACTATATTGTTCAAAAATGTTACTTAGTAGAATAGAATACAATACAATATACTTTATTGGTCCCTGGGCGGAAGGAGGGAAGCGGGCTCCCCTGTCCCGTCCGGGAAACTTAGCTTCCAGAACACTCATCATGGAGACAAGTGATCTGCGGTGTTGCGCCCCACAATGAGCGTTGCCGTCATACTTACTTAGTAAATGTTACTCATCAGTACAAAACTTTAATTGCATTTAAGACAGAAACATCTGTGTTCATCTTTCCAAAAAGATGCTCTGGATCATTTTCCTATCTTGTCTGATTCATAAAATATGGGAGCTTGTCTCGTTTTGGTTATAATGTCTTATAATTAGCTACGGGGAACTACTTGTCTTTATGGATTTCTTTTTAAATGACTCAACGCTTTAATTGTGGTCAAGATTAACTGTTTTTATCTACATGACAGGCTCAATGACTATTTGGGAAATTACAGTGGCTGTTAAAGCTGTGCAGGAGGAAGCAATTGTTACAGACTGGAAAAAAAAATACTGCATGCAGTACTATATTGACTAATAGATACATAACGCTTCCTTCACAGTTGCAGTTGTACCTGTAACTTCAGCACATCAGGTGTCGCAGGTGGCGGTGTGATGTACGCCACCAGGTTGTCATATCTCATTGGAATTGGCAAGTACAATGTTGCCTGGAAGCTTTAGAGAGCATCCCAGGTGTGGAGTGTGCCAGTTGATCCGGGTTTACAGTCCACTTCCCATTTGTGGGGTTTTTTTTCTCTCATTAACCAGCTGGTACCTTTTACTTTCAGATGCAATACATTTCAAACTCAATTATTTTATATGCATAAAAGGTGATTTGAAACTAACTATGGAAAATGTATGTAAACGTTAGTCTAATGATAACAAATAGAAACAGATTTTTTTTTTTAAAAAAAAAAATCACTAGACAGGAAAGA
>VUQK01009258.1:31579-43373 GCA_015106715.1 Bujurquina vittata | reverse complement strand
GTGTGGGTTGGGTGTTGGGGTCCCTGGTTTTCGGGGGGGGGGGGGGGGGGGGGGGGGGTTCTCGTTCACTTTTGAATTTCCATCGGTGCCGTCTAAGAGGTCACAGAGGCTTTTTGTTTGATATATGATTCATGTTAAGTGAGATATTACCTATTGTACTTAAACTCCTCGCAGCCTTTTCTAAAAGCTTTTTGTATTCAGTGTTGTCTGCACGTCTGAGCTACTTCAAACATACATGCCTGTTCATTTTTTATACGTTGTATGAATGAAATCCAACATTATCATATTGTTATGCTTTCAAATTTTACCATATTTCTGCCAGAGCATGATTTATTATATATATTATATAATATACCTGTTTGATAAAATAAATGAAATCATGCCCTAGTGAGTGGGGTTTGAGTGGTTATCTTAGAGTTAAAAGGCTCAGTGGAGAGGACTCCCTTTGTTCTGAAAGTTGTAATCATTATCGTCCATGGTCACCTTGGTGCAGGGGTAACATTAGATTTGGTTTCTGTTTGTCATTTTGATGGACAGAGTCGTAAAATAATCCATCATAATTAAATTTTATGCCTTTTTTTATGGTAAAATGAGGCATAGGAATAGCCTCAACTTCATTACAAAAACTAAAGTACAGAAAAGAGTTTCCATTTATGAGGGCATGGAAAGAAAAGATGAACAGAAATACCAATTGTGTCGTGTTAACACCGCCAGAAGAAGATTAATGAGGATTTTTCTTATGCAGTTACAGCAGAGATGCACAAACAGTGTTTAAACAAACATGAACTAAGTGGACTTAGTGTACTTGTGCTTGCTTGAGCATAATCACGGGTATCAAGGGAGATTGCTGCAGAGGCAATTTTTCCCATTTTACATCTTTCCACTGGGTATACATCCTTTAGGGTTCTATTTTGTTTTATTCTGAAGGCTGATCCTTCCCTCTGCTGCCACCCTGGACACTGAATTTACCAGCAGCATTTCAGCAAGAATTTTATAATTGAGGAAAGATTTTTTCTAGGGATGTGATAAGAACCCTCCAAAGGCTTTTTGGGGGGCTTTCTGAAACACAGGATTTCCATTAAGCCGGAAACCAGTGGTTACAGTCAGGAACAAGCCCCTGCACATTTATGAAAAAACTTCTTTGGACAGATGCAACTAAGATTAACTTCATTCAGCCCAGTGCTGTAAAACTGACAGTACTTCACAGTGCAACTGGACACTGACCCGAAGCAAACTGCAGAAGCAACACAAGAGTTTCTCAAGGCAAAGAAATGGGATATTCTTCAATGGCCATGTCAGCCACCTGCTCTCAGCCCAGTAGAGCATGATTTTCAGTTATTAAATACAAAACTGGAAGCAGAAAGACCAACAAACAAGCAGCAACTGAAGGCAGCTGCAGTAAAGGCCTCAAGGGAGGAAACAGCATTTGGCAATGTACAAAAGTACAGAAACTGTGTCTTTGTCCAACAAATTATGGACCTAACCGTGGGCATGGGACAAGACCTCAATGGAGGATTTTACAGCATATTGAATGTTATGTTATCAAAGACAAAAATCAGTAAATGCTGCAGGTAGTTTTCTCAGCTGTGTTGTGTGCTGTGAGCCGCGAGGTGTATAATGCAATGGAAGATAGCCCTCAGTGTTCTCATGTGAAGTAAGTTTAATACTGCAGCAAACGTACAAGAGCAACTTGTGTCTGTTTACTGTGCAGAAAAAAATGTTTCAAAGAGTCAATCAGAAATAATTGCAAGTGCAGGCAGTAGAGGTGAGCAGTCGGCCACCCGCAGCTCTTATTCCAACAGCTCACTTCATTAAGTTCTATTACTCTCGACCATAATTAAAACTGATCCACTGTCCAAAAATAAAAACTGAAACCTGAAAGTAACTGTTTCATGCGTGCCTTTTTATGCAGTAGCCATCTTACTTCTTTAGCTTTTCACAGTAAAAATCATGATGCCCAAATGCTTTCCACGTGAGGCACCGGCAGCGTTAGCAGTAATTTAACGCAGCTCTGGTACAGTGCTGAGAAATCGATTAGCAAGCAGTCAATGAGTCAGTCAGTAGGATGAAATCACACACTGTAATGCTGGTTAGTAAGCACGCCTCATTTCTCTGGAATTCGTAGTGCATGAATGGTGGACTCTGCAGGCATTGAAAATTGCTGCACTGAGTGGTGGATTTAAAGGGAACCTGTTGTGCTCATTCCCAGCTTTGTCTTTGTGGAATCTACTAAAATAGCTTTGCGTGATTTCACACTAATTATCATTTGTCTTATACCTGGCCTTTTAATTTAATTTAAACCTTTATTTAAACAGGCAGGCAGATTAAGAACATGTTCTTATTTACAACTGTGGTCTTGGCCCCTCAGTTTCCGAAGGGAGTGATTTTAGCTCCTTTCCCTTTAAACCAACTTTCTTCCAATTGGCTACCCCTTGCAAACAGAAGGTGGGTGGGGCTTCGGTGCTCACGGCTAGAGCTGTGTGCCTGAGATGGCCATATGAGGGATTATCCACTCTCACTGACCTCAAAGAAATGTGGGTTGTAACAGTATGACAGAAAATAGGGAAAATCATGTCGGTCCAAGTTCATGTGACCACATTAAATCTATCTATGTGTATAAAAAGAAAAAAACAGATCCTAAAAGTATCAGCTTTTCTTTGAGTCCCGTGAAAAGCGCTATATAAGTCTAAGGCATCATTAAAAGTATCAAAATGAGTCAAAAGAGAGTTAAAAGCAATGAAATGTAAAAGAAAAGCTAACTCTGCAGCATTACTTGCCCTCACAATTAAGCATCAGTATAAATGCAGTATTCCTGCTGATATTCTGAGAGCATGCTAGCCTTTATAGTTACCAGAGGGTGTTAATGCTTAATTTAACACTTAATAAAGTATTACCGGCAGAGTTTACATATTTCAACCTCCGTAGAATAAAAACACTACTTTCTATCTATCATTTTCTTTTTCTCTCTTTTTCTCTTTACTTTCAAAGCTTTAAAAGCCTTTATGTCTGGTGTATTGTACTGCACGAGTGCCGTTACATTATACAGGGAGTAATCGCTAGAACACGAAGGAACCCTGATGTTTAATTGATGTATTTTAGTGCCCACGCATACCCTCATAATGACCACTTAGTTAAACCGAAGTAATTTGCCCAGATGCCTCAAAATTATGATGCCTTTTCTGTGGGAATGCCATTTTGAGATCCCAGACTCCCCAAACTGATAATAATTACAATTGCATACATTAGAAGAGATGACCTTCACTCAGTAAGTGTTTTAATGGATAGGGCTGTAGCTCCAGTCGACTCTTAATATTCAGCTGTTATTATAGGAAACCTGAAGCTACAGAAAGCCCGGAGAAAAGAGTGAATTGCTGTTGAGTGTGGGATTCCCTTTGAGGATCTTTCAAGGCAGATACACTATTCATTTCAAGCCGTAAACTCTTTCCTTACAGAAATGTGCACGGCTGCCTCTGGAACAGTGCATCAGGGCACGGAGGGGTGGTTGATGCGGATTACTTGAATATTATAGGTCAGGTCCTTGGGGGATTTTAACTTAATTAAAGATGGTACTCATTAACTCATCACTGTTCCACCTACAGTATGGTGGCCTTTTCGTCTCACTACAGTATTGTTCTGTTGGGGATTGTGGACCATGTAAATTAATAACCAACAGCTGATAGCAATATGATGAATTCTCTAACAAAATGCTGCTGAGTATTTTCTTTTTGGGAAGCAACTTATTACTATAAATTCATTCCTTTTGGAAATATGGAGACTCTAACCAGTCACGACAGTACAAAAAAATGAGAAATAACCCGACCATGTTATTTAAATATTGATTGAAGTCCCGGGCTCATTACTGCCAAAAGAAAAATATGAAGCTAAAGTTAGCTATAATACAATCTATAAATACGGTACCCAAACTTAGACACTTAGAAAAATACTTACAATTACCTGTTTTATTTTTTAAAAATTACATGACAAAATCATTTCAAACTGCATATTATACAGTAAATGAATCACTGAGGAATTAATTTGTGTGGTGGTGCTTTGAAATGCATAGAGCTGGATTGGATTTGCAGTGGCCGATACAAACAAACAGCAGGCTTTCACACTGCTGTACGCAGTCGGTGCTTCATTTATGACACTGACATATGAAATTTGACACCTTTTCTTAGGCTTGTGCTCCACTTTCCTCTCTCCATTTCTCCCCGCAGGGCAGTAGTTGGACACAGAGAGCCGTTGCCTGATGATAGTAGAGACAACATCACCATTTTCACCCGAATCTTAGACAGGCTGTTGGATGGATATGACAACAGGCTCCGTCCTGGGCTAGGAGGTAAGTAATATTGGATTAACCACCTACACGGGGAAAAAGAATCATCTAGGATCTGCAGTATCAGAGTGCTCACTGTGCTACTGTTCTCAAACAGCTGTACGGCTGATGGGATACATGAAAACGTTAATCACACTGTAATCCCAAATGCTGAAAGTCATTAAATACATTAATTAATCTACTAACTCATACTGGAGATTCTGTCATTTTCTTCCTGTTGTGTTAATGAAATGGATTATTTTTGATTAATTTGAACTTTTTTTGAGGATTAAGTAAGAACCACTTAAAAGTATAATTTCATTGTACTTATTTTTACATTCTTCTGCTATAGTGGCTCTTTTCCATTAATATTGCAGCATACAGAGTGGGTGTGTCGTGGGTTATGACTGTATCATCGTGTTTTGCAGACTGATGTTTACTGTGAAAAGAAAGAAGTTTGAAACAAACCTAAAGCTGTCTGCCTCATGCTTGAATCATTGCTTTCAATAAATGTTGCAATCACATAGATTGTGTTATTTGATTTGAGAACATATTTAGTTACATTACTTATATCTACTGAAAGGAGTTCTATATTTCAAAATGAATTAACATAAACTTAGCACAAACAGTGAGGAAATTTGTGTTTGGTTGATTTTTTCTTTGTTGTTGGCAATAAATCTTATACCCTGTTTGCAGCAGAGTTGCATATGTGGGTTAGACCCATGAAAAACTTGCCAGATCTTCCCTGCAAATGCCAAACTGCTGCTACTGCAACGCCCGAACTTACCCAGCACACCCACTCTGTACGCTTCAATATTAATAGAAAAGAGCCAGTATTGCAGAAGACTATAAAAATAAGCACAGTGCACTGAAATATAGAAGTTAAGTTCTGTAATGGAAATATTTAATTTGATTTTCACTTTTTAACTAATCCAAAGGTATATAAAGCATTAATTCAGTTGTTCAGCTTCTGAGTTAAATCCACGGATCACAAGGTGTCAAATCTTAATAACAGATTTTGATTACGTGATTTATTGCAAAGAGCTGCTTGAAAACACGCTGATATATTTAATCTAAAGCAAGTATACCATGGAAGTCTGAGCAGTAGCATTTCTATGCTTCAGTGGGGCATTTACTGACCCCGCTGATGGTCAGAGTACACATTTCATACAAAGCGTAAATATAGTTTATTCTTCAGAAAAAAGAACAGTTTAATAACTGATATGTCTGATTCTGGAACAGGTGAATATGCTTCAGGAAGTGAGTTAGTTGAAGTTGAAAGACTACTTTGGCACCTTATCAACACTGTCAGCAGTTGCGGCAGCAGTGCCTGACACATGGCTTATGAAGGTGATAAAGCTCTGAGCCTGTAGCACACTTCTGCTCATCAGCTGTGCAGCATCCGTACTTTGCCATATTCTCATAGCTACCACTGGGCCAAGAAGCAAACAACAACAAAAAAAACTGTCCTTTTTTTAACGTGTTTGTGCATATTTGAAACTTCTCAATTTTCTTCTCAATTTATTACTTATTTATTTATTTATGGCTTCATCAAACCAGTCTGGCACTAGTGGACGATATGGACGATATGGTAATTGCACGGAAACAGTGGGGGCACTTCTTACATCACTCTTTTGGAAATGTGCACTCCCTTGGGTGAAAATCTCTGTTCAATCATGCCCAAATGGCAAATGAGCACACACGTCAGTGGAAATCCCACTAATTGATGCCATTTCATCCAAATATTCGTCCCCCAAGGATAACAGAAAGCACGACAGCAAGCCCACATGCTCAAGCAGGCTTTGGCATTTCTCAGTCAGTCAGCTGGAATGTCCATTTCTGCTCTACTGCTTGCTTCAGATACCACGAGCGTACCTACTGGGCAGCAGGCCCACCATGCTGGATGACCTGGGCTATGTGGCTGCAACCAGGAAGAGGAACCAAACAAAGGGTGTTAATGTTACAGCATATGCAGCCTCTCGACAAAGGTTCCCACCTACAAAGGCAAAGCAGATGATATCTTACAGTCATGATGGTTTCCCTCTGTCGAGCAGTGACTGCCTATAAATTCAAGCATGATTCAGTTTTTTGGTTTGTTTGGGTTTTTTTACACATTTTTATCTCACAGTTCTTTTTGAAAATTGTCCCTGAGAAAAGAAAAGTATGAAGGCTTAAATTAAAGAACTGTTTCAGTTTTTCATATTTGAAATGCTCTCTCAGACAGAAAGTTGGTAAGATTTATTATTCCTTTAATTTCTTTTTATACATACACTTGCATTTTTAAAATATCAGAACAACCATGAAATATAAAGATTCAAGGCTGTTACTGAAAAGTGTATTGTAAACTTATCTGACTGTATAAATCTGCAGATGTGATTTAAACCCCTGCTAATGCTTCAGATTAGGAGCATCTGCCCTTCACAGAGACAAGGCACCACTCTGTAGTACAGCTGGGACGCTCAGTCAAAGTCTGAAGCTGCTGCCTGCACAAGAACAAGAGTACCAAGCTCCCTGCTGCTGGCCACCCCACGCCTCACTAGTCCTTCTGAAAAAAAACGTCATGTGGGACCATCTCAGACAACAGACTGGCCAGAAACTGGAAAAATGCCATTTCATTTTATTTTCAGCGGCATCTATTAGCTGTGCCCTATGCTCCAGTGCTTTGTTGTAAACAGAAACGGGGCAAATCATTCTGTTCCCCTGCCTATGTCTTCCATGCAAACTGCTGACTTGGTGTTGTGTAATCGTATATATTTGTGAGAGCTATTTGAGTCACAGGAATGATTAATGTGGAAGTGGATCCCCTCTCTCAGGGGAGCGGGGGGCCTTTGCTAAAGGATTAGGGACCTCACCTGTGGGTGGTCATTTAGATCTGGGACACAGTTAGAGCGAGGATCTATTCACTTTTGGAGAAAAGCCTCATCACTCTCTAGTTGTTGCACCACTGGGAGCAGCTATTTGTCTCGCCAGCGGCCCAAGAGCCTGCTTTACACATTTGCCCCAGAGGAGCTGATTCAGCCCACACTGAAGAGGGCAAATTTTGATCTGTCATGACTTTCCCCTCATGCCCTACTTAATGTGATATTAAAATCATCAGCGACATGTTTGGAAACAATCCTTCGCCGTCACATAATTCATAACACGTGAAAGGTCTGCACAAGCTTCCTGTATAATGATCAATGTCATCACTGTTGCAGATTCAGGAATCATCGATAAATCATCGTGACAGAAAAGCAATTATGGGGCTTTTATTGTTACATAACATGCAACAATACATGCCATTAAAACTGAAGAAACACATTTTCCTCAGGAATGCACCGGGTAGAAAGTCTTGTACAGTCATGCCACAATCGTGCTACAATAAATCCATCGTGTGTGTATACGTGTGCGTAAAGATTTGTGTGACTGCAAGAACGTGTGCCCATTATCTGAGTAAAAACTGCTTAATGATAAGCTGCTGCATATTATTCCTGAGCCAGTAGTCCCTTAGGGACTGTTAAATATTTTTTGAAAAGGCTGACTAAAATAATTTTGGGTCAAAAGGGAATCTCGTCTCCAAAGATACAGACTTGGGCGTGGCCCAAAGCAGATTTTATGCTTTAGTGGACAAAACTAGCTTGAGCCAAACAAATGGTAGTTTTACTGAATGAAAGACTTTCAGAAGCATCTGTGAAGCTGCTGGCAGCAACATTTTGCCTGTGAATTCAGGTCAAGGGAAAAAAAGAAAAAAGAAAACAACTCCCGGGCCCAATCCTTAGGACTGCTATAGCCAATGCTGTCTGTATTTTAGGAAATTTCTTATGTTATTGGTCTAGCATTATGTTCTTAAATCAGCAGCCTGTGGTACAAGAAGAACATGGATTTGACAAAATGATGCATAAAGACAGTTTGAATCCAGGTATTAAGCCGTCCAGGAGGACACAAATTCCTCCCTGAGCATGCATAAGTCTTCTGCTTTTCTTTCCTCAGATTGAGGTGTTTCTCTAACCATTTAATACTGTAAGTTTTTCTGAACCAGCTTAGTTAAAAGCCAACCAGCAAACTTCACTGCCATGTACACAAACAATCGGCTTAACAAAGACAGAGCTGCAGCAATGCTTTTCATGTACAGGCTGTACTGTAATGTGTCCTCATTGTCTCTTTTCCTCAGAGAGCGTGACAGAAGTAAGGACAAACATCTATGTAACGAGTTTTGGGCCAGTTTCAGACACGGACATGGTGAGTACCATTTTCCTCAGCTTCCTCCTCACTCTGGTCAGATCTGAACTGTTTGGCATTTGGATTGGGTGAGCATCTTTGCTTGGAGATCCTTATAGAGGATTTTGGAATTGTTGGCCCTAGCTATTCATGTATTTATTAGTAGTAGTAATGGTTCTTTTGTGTGTACATATACTTATACTAGCAGACAACTGTTTCCGATGGTGCTGTTCCTTGTCAAAGTGGTCTCCTTTTATAAAACACAACCATTCTTGAGAAGTTCCTTTAAAAGCCTCAGATGATCCTCTGTAGGCAGCAGTTGCGTGAGGTGTTTTATGCTTTGTCTTGAGACCCCATGCAGCATTTGACATATTTGATGATGCAGCTCTAATTGACCGCCTTGAGCTCTGGGTGATTTCTCAGGCTGAGCACAGAGCCGGCTTGACAGCCTGTATGACATAGCAAGATTAGTGCATTTTTGCCGAACTTTGAGTGTTTTGGTCTCACTAGAGAGCTGCTTCACTCTGTTCCGTGGCTCTAAACATAGTTTCTGTGGAGCAGCTTGTGTTCAGTCTGTCAGACTCGAGCGTGAGTCGATGAGGATCTCCCGAGGATGTCATAAGCTTATGTGAAGACAGTTACAGAGGATGTTAAAGGTAAACATCTTTAATTAATTGATGGTGGATGACAGATATTCTTTATGTTGGTAAGTGTGCCCAGTAATAAAGAAGGCATTTCACATTAATAAGCAAACATTTTTAAGAATTTATTTCATTGACACTCATTGGTAAATGGACTGGTTCTTATACACACTTCATATTCAGATATTCATAGAAGCACTTTCTGCATCTAAGTGCCTTCTATCTAACATCGAACACACACAATCACACACTGATGAGCGCATCAGGAGTAACTCAGTGTTCCTTATCTTTTCCAAGGATACTTTGGCACCACCAACCTTCTGATTAGTAGATAGTCTGCTCTACCTTCTGAGCCACAGCCACCTCCAATCATTTTTCTGTCACTGTAAAGTACATCCACAGTCTCATGGTTCCTGTGTAATGGTAAAGTCACACTTGGGAAAACAGGTCACAGCACAACCAAAATTATTGCGACCGTGTGCAGTGAACCATCGATACATTAGAAATGGTTATTTCAAAGACTGGGACCAGTTCTGCAACCACTTGCAGTCATTTTCCATCTTTCAAGCAACCTTGGTGCATCGAGACAGCGATAAGTCTGTTGGTCTGTCAGTTTGCAGTTGAACAGGGTTGTCCGTGCAGATTGAATTTGATTAAGTGCAATGTGTTGGTAATCTGTGTTCATAAATTAGATTATTTTTATGAAGTTATTTGCAAGCCTTTGCCAGTCTGTCTGAGACTGATTACAGTTAAAGTCAGACCTCAGTTGTTTGAAGACATGTTGCCTCCCACCAAGCAACCTGTTCAGTTGACAGTGGTTGCTTCAACTACTTGCAGCCAGCTGCCAAATGCAAAATTTAAAGCAGCCACTGGACAACCACTGATTTTTTTTTCCTAGTCTCAAGAAGATTGCCATCCTATTTATACTCTAGTGTAACTGAGCTACAACTCTGACTTTGCATGTTTAGAAATGATTGCATCTATAATAGACATTTATCATATATGTAGAAAAAGAGGCATGTCACCAATTCAGAAATATGGTAGTGCTACAATGTGCACACACTGTTTATTTGTCAGATGGAATGGTAACGATTTAATAGTATCAAGAACAGCACACAGTTCATTTCATGAGCTATTGCTATGTTAGTCTAAATAAGTCTATACACAGGTTTGCTTTGTATAAGCTACACTATATTGCCAAATGCATTCACTCACTCATCCAAATCACTGAATTCAGGTGTTCCAGTCACTTCCATGGCCACAGGTGAATAAAATCAAGCACCCAGGCATGCAGACTGCTTCTATAAACATTTGTGAAAGAATGGGTCGCTCTCAGGAGCTCAATGAATACCAGCGAGGTACCGTGATAGGATGCCACCTGTGCAGCAAGTCCGGTCCTGAAATTTCCTCACTGCTAAATATTCTACAGTCAACTGTTCAGGTATTATGACAAAGTGGAAGCGATTGGGAACAACAGCTACTCATCCATAAAGTGGTACGTAAAATTGACAGAATGGGGTCAGCGGATGCTGAGGCAAATAGTGCACAACTTTCTGCAGTCAATCGTTACAGACCTTTAAACTTCATGTGGCCTTCAGATTAGCTCAAAAACAGTACACAGAGAACTTCATGGAATGTTTTTCCAACCTTACACCACTGAGCACAATTAAAAGCATAAGCGGTGGTGTGAAGGACTGGAGTCTAGAGGTGTCTAGAGGAGTGGAGACATGTTCTGTGAAATAATGAATCATGCTTCTTCGTCTGGCAATGCAATGGATGAGTCTTGGTTTGGTGGGTTCCAGGAGAACGGTACTTGTCTGACTGCGTTGTGCCAAGTGTAAAGTTTGGTGGAGGGGGGATTATGGTGTGGGGTTGTCTTTTAGGAGTTGGCCTCGGGCCCCTTAGTTCGAGTGAAAGGAACTCTTAATTCTTCAGCATACCAAGACAGTTTGGACAGTTTCTTGCTCCCAAATTTGTGGGAATGGTTTGGGGATGGCCCCTTCCTGTTCTACCATGACTGCACACCAGTGCACAATGACATGGATGAGTCAGTTTGGTGTGGAAGAACTTAGCTGCAGTTTGCATGGAAGACTCATCTGCAAACACTTAGTGCATGAATTTTTACCTGTTTGCCATATAAACTAAAAGCTCTTGATCAATATTTTTCCTACAAGTAGCCAAAAAGAGCGATTACTCTTTCAATGAGCTCTGTCATGAGTTTTCATATTAGTGCATTGCTGACACTTGGTGACTATGACTATGAACATAAGAACGACAGCATGTTGAGTCTGCTTTCAGAGAAGGGCTCTCTTACTTTAGTACAGCGGACAGTGCTTTGTCGATTCCAGGGCATGTCACCTTTGGTGTCTCTCAGAGCTCAGTTCTAGAATCCAGTCTTTTATTTCTCTTCACATGCTCCACTTGGCAGCAGCATGAATCAACAGAAAACACCACGACATACAGAAGCCCACTTACGGTAATGCTTTGGTCAGAGCTGCAGTTAGCAAGGTCAGTGTTGGCTCACACACACACTGGCAGCTTTGTCTTGCAGTCAGTGTGTGTCAAGTAACAGCCCAGGAAACATAACAACAAGATATTCTTTTTTTTTTTTTTTATTTTCTGCATTGTTTTTTCAGTTTTT
>VUQK01009258.1:4815-31559 GCA_015106715.1 Bujurquina vittata | reverse complement strand
TTTTTAATTTCTGCATTGTCTTGTCAGTTTTAGATTACCCAAAAAGACTCATCCCGGCCCCAGGCTACACTGGGTTTTCTTGCTCCATATTGACACGAAGACTGCATAACAGCTCCAAGTAGTTCCTTTCAAGATTTTCCACAGCCTAGTCTGAAAAGATGATCAGGCTTAAGCCGTCAAAAGGCATCACACAATGGAACTGACGTCGAAAGTCAAGTGTCTAAATATCTGCATTGCAAATGTGTTTACAGTGCATCTTTCGCATATGTTGTGCTGAAACGCTTTTTGTTCATCTTGCTTGCATCTTGTCTGTACCAGCAAACTACTTGAAATTTTGTGATTACATTGTTGTACATACATTGCCGTGTCTAGTCCAGAACACAACTTTCTGAAGATTAACATTTTCTTTTATACTCCAGTAATCTCCTCCTACTGTATCTACTCGGTTCTGTCTTCAGAGGTATTGTGTTGCATTGCATGAATAAAATGTTGGTCACAGATCAGCACTCCGATCAGAGCTTTCAGGTCCTTTAAGCAGAGGAATAAATAAGGAGACAAGAGCGACTGGTATACAAAGAAAATACAGTATATGGCTAGTGGGCTCGGCTGAAATTCTGATTGTGGATTTTAATAATGAGTGGTCTGATGAGTGGTTTCCACATCGGCGGATGTCTTCTGGAGTTGAGTGGGTGGGAAGTTGGCTTATGTTTTCTTTTCAATTTAGAGGCCAAGGACTGGCTTATATATAATGCTATAGGGCAAGTTATTTTCTTGGTTGTATATTTGGGCTTTAAAGACACTCGTCAGAGGCGGTGGAGGCATATCTAGAGTAGGTTAAGGTCGCGGGATCGTGTTTTCTGGATGATGAGTTTTCAGGCTAACAAGCTGAATGAGTGTGCAGCAGGACAGCCTCTGAGTAAGGCATTGCAGTAAACAGTACTGGGAAACAAAAGCCTGGACCATTTTTCTAGGTCAGTTAAAAAAGAGGAAACGGCTAATCTTGGAGGTATTTCAGAGGTGGAAAGAAGCTTTTTGAGGTATTCCCTTGATGTGTTCACAAAAGAGAATTAAGGTTTGTCTGCAGCTAACTGCACTTTCACTGATTACTCCAAGACGGCTGTTGAGTCATTGAAACAAAACTGCAAACCAGCTGCATAAGAGCGTGAGATTCATCTTTTAAATGAGTCTGTATAGTATCTTGTCATTCAACAAGAAATATTCAAGAAATATCTCAATCCAAGCACACGCCGTGACCTCTTATACTTTCTGTTGTATACTTTGTGTGTTTCAACCACCAATCACTGTAGCATCAAGTGTCCTATAAATGTGCGCTCACCCTGAGGCCACTCGTTCAGACTTCACTTGAACCCCAGTCCACCACATCTACCTTTAGTGTCCCATATTGCAAGAAGAGGAAAGCTTATAACTGCATATTCATTGTGCATGATTAAAATAACAGGACACTTTGTACAGAGTCGTGTCTGACCAGAGAAGATTTCTGCAGTTTGTCACACTAAGACCCAGAATGTAGGTTACGATCTTGATGTTGATCTCTAGTAAGTAGGTCGGTATATTTCTCTACCCTACGCCTCCCTCTTCTCACTTCATCCTACTCATTTTTTTTTTGTTCTATCTTTCGTTTGGGTCTTTTCCTGCCCTTTCAGTTAGTCAGTTGATTCACATCATGTTCGCATGCATGCTGTGTCATGACACATGTACCTGTTTCATGGTGGGATTTGACAGGCCAGTACTGATGAAATGGGAAGCGATTTAGGTCGTCACATGCACTCTGCTGAGAGATAGTTTGACAGAGATGGCAGTGATGGCTGGATCTCATCAGGCCTGCAAGATTTCTGGGGACAAACATTTTTGGGATATGTGATATGTGAAAAATGACAGCATATATCTGGATGCTTAGAATTCAGAAAATTAAGCTCCACAAACCCTCTCAAGTTCAACATCCGAACAGAACAGATGGATGGATGTGCTACTAAAATCTGAGGGTGAACTCCTGTAATCTGTATCAATCACCTTATCCTTGCTCAAGGACTTACAACCCCAATCATGCCCCTTTTCAGAGAATACACAGAATTTAAATTTGTCGTCAATGGCACCTTTAATTAAAAAAAACTTTACTCTTAAAATAGGGCTTTTTTCCACTCACTGTACAGGTCATTGTATTCCCCGGTGCTGCAATATGATTCATGTGCAGGTCAGGAAAAGTTTGAAAGCAGAACGGGCACAATTTTTTTGCAACCTAAAAGCCTATATTTTTCTCATAATGGCAGCCAGAAGTAAAAAGGACTGTAATATCCTACAGCCACTTAGCAATCAAAGGGCAGTGGAGGCCTGCCTCTATTTGATTAAAAGCTAAACTACTGTATGGCTCCTATTTGAAGCATGTTTACTGTTTGACCCCCAAAAAAGATTATCCAACTGAAATCACACAGACTAATCCCTTTAACGTTACAGTCAGGTGTTCCTCAGTCTTGCAGCATCCCATCTTCTCCTTGTCAGAGGGAATTCTAATATTAAGTACGGGAAAAGTTTCAAAGAGTTGGCGTCAGACACTGAAGGTAATATGCGTCAGACCATTCTGACACAGATTGTGTCCATGGCTTCAACAACCCGGCCTAGAACAAAGCCACAAACAAGTCGTATGTGAAGAGTGTGTTTAAAACAAATATAAGTGAAACAAAGCATGAGCTTCACTGTTGTAACTTCACTATAATTATGCATCTCATGTCGTTTAGATTTTCAGATATTTCAGTAAACTAAATATTTTGAGTGTTTCTGCACAGCCGTTTAAACATCCATCCATTCATCCTCTTCCACTTATCCAATTCTGCTCAAAAGAAAATAAAGACCAGAGTATTGCAGTTAAACTTCAGTCAGTTAAATTTCTGGGAGTTTGATCTGGTCAGTTGAGTAGCAGAAGTGGGGAGACGACCTCCAAAACGAGAATGGTTTTACAGGTGGAGGCCACTAACATTTTGCCCTCCTCATCTTTTCAGTTTTTTCACTAGTGTTGCATTTGGTTAGGGTCAGTGTCACCACTGGTACCATGGACCCTACAGAGATTGCACAGGTAGTCCAACTCCTCCAGGATGGCACATCAATACATACCATTGGTGGAGGGTTTGCTGTCTCAAGCACAGTGTCAAGAGCATGGAGGAGATTTCAGGAGACAGGTATCTACTCTAGAACTATGTTTCCACCGCCGAGGTGTCAGTGGTCGTACCAGTTCTGGGGTTGGTTTCAATGAAACGGTGAAACGCTTAAGAACGAGCCTGCATTTCCACCACACTTTGTTAACTGATCCCTTACATATGAGTGTGGGTGGGTCCTCGTGTGGACACGGAAGCCGAAGGGCACAAACGTGGGAGAACTCGCTCCCCTTTCTTGTACTGCGAACACATTTTACGGTGCAAGTAAAATTACTGCAGCATCTCTGTGCAGCACAGAGGTAAACACAGACAGCGATTGCAAGCAAGATGACAAGTACGCACATTGCGTCCTTTTATCTGTGATATGAACTGATACAAAGCAGCAAGTTCAACCTTAGGGCCCAACTTAATTCACAGCTGTAAAAGTCGCATCGCTTTTCTCATAAATTACACACCATGCAGTGAAATAGTGGTAGAAAACTTTGCATTGACATGGCAGAGTCACGCCCTTCTGCCACTCTCGTCACGCGTTTTTGGTTCGACGCCAGCTAGCTTGCGCGGCCTGAGTTGAACCTGTTTTTCGGCCGAGCACCGAGTGTGTTCGTGGTGGAAAAATAGCTGAACGGTTCAAATATTGGCACCGGCACCCGGTCTGTGGAAAAAAGGCCTAGGAGAGCCGGACAGGCCCCAGCAGGATCCGTCGATAGGACTGGTATCTGCTCCTTTGTGCCAGGATGAACAGGATGAGCAGTGCCAGAGTCCTACCAAATGACCTCCAGCAGGTCACTGGTGTGAATGTCTCTAACCAAACAATCAGAAACAGAAGGTGGGGTGGCATGAGGGCCCGGCATCCTCTAGTGGGTCGGCGTTGTGGAGCCCAATTGGCATTTGGTTTGGGGAAGAAATTGTCAGACCCTATGCTGGTGCAGTGGGTCCTGGGCTCCTCCTGGTGCACAACAATGCCCGGCGAGAGTATGCAGGCAGTTCCTGGAGGATGAAGGAATTGATACCATTGACTGGCCCCCACACTGGCCTGACCTAAATCCAATAAAACACCTCTGGGACATTATGTCTCATTAGGAGCATGCCCTGACATTATCAGGTATGCATACAAGAACGTGGGGGCCATACAAACTACTGAGGACTATTTTGAATTGCTGCAGTGAAATTTTGTCAAAACCTTTTTTTACTTTGATTTTCGGGTGTCTTTGAATTCAGCCTCTGTAGGTTGATAATTTTCATTGCCATCAAACGATATGGAATTATTTTGTTCCTAACACATTAATCAGTCCCTATCAAAATAGATGTCCAGCATGATTTTTTTTCCCATTGAGATCTGATGAGTTTTCAAAGTGTTCCTTTATTTATTTTACACAGTGTATTACACATTTACAAATAAAATAAAAATCTTTGTTTAAACTTTGTTCTAACCAGAAGCATTGAAGTAACAAAGGATGAGAAAATCACGACTATGGTGTCTTCATTGCATTTTTTTTTCTATCTGTGTGTTGATTAAAGTGTTACAGAGTCACTAATTGATCTATATTTTGGTCTTAAAATCATACCAGAATACTGCATTGCATTATTCATTCCCACATACCGTGAGTGTCATTTTTTTCTAGTATTACTGAAACAAAGAAAATTAGTTTCACAACAATCAACAGAAGCAGATTCTCTCATTAAATGTTAATTTGTTCATAAAGAATAACAGACATAAATGACCCCACTCTGTCATTTTAGTGACGAAAATAGCTTGGTCACTTGAGGGTTAAATGAAGAGAAGCTAAATCAGCTTCTTAGGATGCAAGATGGAAACCCCACTGTGAGTGGACACTATGTTTGCATTTTTCAAGATACATGCATGGATTTTTTTAATAGATAATATTACACATGATGCATAAACCAAAAATTCATGTGCAGCTCAAAACAGCCAGAGTTTATTAATGAGTCGTATTTCCATATTGCGTTAATGTGATTACTACTACATGCCTGATTCTATATTCGTGGAACAAACTGTTCCTTCTTGAAGTGCGGCGCAGCAAAGTGCTAAAACACGTTTACGCCTCAGAGCTGCAGAAGCTTGTGAACTCTGACAATAATTGGAGTTGGTGTGGGATTCACAGCTCAATGCAAGTCTCAGCAGGGAAAGGTGAACAGCAAACAAGAAGCCAAGTGAGAGAGAAACAAGGAATAGTAATTATTAATCAAGCCTCTGACTGATCATCACAATGCCCAGAGCAGAGAAGAATCAGAACCAAAAGCTGTGTTACCTCTCCATCCTTACCACGCCAGCGAACTGGAATCTTATCTCAGGCCTGCTGTGCACTGTCAAACAACACATGATGACACAATGTGCACTGCATACAACATTTCTGCACAGTAAATTGGGGAAACAGCTCCTGTGCACAATATGCTGTCTTGTCAGAGGCACTAAATCAATCCTGTCAAAGCAGTCAGCTAATCTAGAAACAAAATGTGTCCAGTTGTAGCCACGAATAACAGTAACATGGGCTACAGAGTGGAAATTTTCAGTGCTAAGAAACTTGTTCAGGTTGCTTTGGCTCTGTGTGTGTGTGTGTGTGTGTGTGTGTGTGTGTGTGTGTGTGTGTGTGTGTGTGCATACGTGCGTGCGTGCGTGTGTGTGTGTGTGTTTTAAATAAAAAATTAAAGGGTTTCAGGGAGAGCGAGTGTGCCGTTTGATGAAATGATTCACGGAAACAAAAAAAAAAGGCTGCAAATTTAACAACAGATGACTCAAATAAGCCGTAGACGCAAGTGTCCCATTGTGCTTAAACAAAATGAAAGGCAACAATTTAAAACAAAGCCATGGTGACATTGTTAAAAGATGATGTCATAACTAAATGTTTAGAATTTAATGAACTCATTAATTTGTGATAAAAGACTGCATTAATATTCTATCAGATATTAGACACAACCTTCCTGCCATTATCAGGGATCCAGACACTGTATCTCGTTTTTTAACGTCTAGTCTCATTTAGCCCCGTCTCGTGTACATCCTACCTCAACAACCATTCCTATTTTCCCTGATTTCCTTTCATTCCATCATTTTCAGCCCTGACATTGGCTGGATCTTTCCACTGCACCTCTTAGACATAATTTGGCACGGGATACACTTTCTGTTCCTACGTGTGTCATCGCTTGTTCTTAATTTTGTTAGCAAATTATTTTCCACCACAGCAGTTAACTCTTTCAGTAGCTACTGAAAGTTCTCTTTAATTAGCCTCAACTTGAAAACATTAGAGACCCATTTAGCTGTGGCACGTGCGGCAGTGACAGCGATTTCTATGTCATTATGAAATTGTCTTACCCGATTCATTTCACTTCATTTGGCTCTGCACTACACAAGCAAAATACATGACTGTGCAAGATTTTATTAAAAATTGTTGCACTAATATGATGTGTTCTTTATATGCAACAACTAAGGGGATCTCAGTAAATGAAACCTTATCTGATTCCTCCATTAAACCTTTGCACTAGATGCTGAAACAGACAAAACCCCAACTGTGCCCTTTGAAGCCTTCAGTTTGTGAAATTTCGTTTTATGGTCTTAGAGGGCTGCAGTCAGACAATTTAGGATGAATTGAATTTAAATCTAAGCCCATTAAAGGGGACATTTATTATCAAATGGCTGCATGAATCTGTTATATGGTAACAAAAAAATCAAATGCACTGTTTGCATTCATACATCAGGTTGACGCAAATCCTTATTTGCATTCGTTTGGAGTTATATTTATGTTTATCAGATCAAAATCCAGATTTTCTCGCCTTTTAACCACATTGTGGTTTTCTCACAACATGTGAGAAAAATGTGTGTCTAATCTATCTGTCCATCCCCGCTCACTGCTATCTTTGGTGAGCAGTGGGAGGGTACAGAGGCTTCATCAAAGCTCTGTTTCTGGAAACAGCTAAGGGGGGAGATGGAAGAGGAAGATGCTTTGTGAATTTGTGACTGAGTGCATCCTATCATACAATACTCTCCCTGGCAACTTTGTTAGGTAAAGCTGTTCAACTTAACTGAGTTTGAATGCAGTGTGATTGTTGGTGCCAAACGGACTGGTCTGAGTATTTCAGAAATGTCTGATCTGCTGGGAGTTTCCTACATAACCATCTCTAGAGTTTAGAGAGAGAATATGCAGTGAGCAGCAGTTCTCGGTGCAAAAATTGCCTTGTTGATGCCAGAGGTCAGAGGATAATGGCTTTTCGAGCTGATAGGAAGGCAAATGTAACTCAGATAACCACTCTTTACAGCCAAGGTATGCAGAAGAGCATCTATGAATTCACAACAGATTGAACCTTGAAGCTAATGGGTCAAGGCAGCAGAAGACCACACCGGGGGCCACTCCTGTCAGCAAAGACCAGGAAACAAAGGCCACAGATTGAAAGACTCACCAAAATTGGACAATTGAAGATTGGAATGTCAGAATTTGGAGTAAACAACATGAAAGCGTGGATCCATCCTGCCTTGTATCAATGATCCATGCTGGTGGCGGTGGAGTAAGGGTGCCAGATATATTTCCTTGGCACACTTTGAGCCCCTTATTTCACAATCTATTAAATTATTGTTTAAGCACAACAGCACCTGAGTGTTGTTGTTGACCGTGTCTATCCCCTTATGACCGCACTGTACCTATCTTCTGATGGCTGCTTCCAGCAGGATAAAGCACCATGTCACAAAGCTCAAATCATCTCAAACTGGCTGACTGAACTCATAGTGTTTTAAGTAGTCCTGCTCAGGAACAAATTAAAAAACTGCTCACAAAAGCTCAAAATTGGTCCCGGCTGTCCCAGCTGACAGTGAACAGAGCAGGATACACCCCACCCTGTACAGGTCATCAGCCCATCACAGGACTTATTTGCATAGCTCCAATACATAACAAATAAACCTGTAGCCTGTAGGTTTACAGGTGAGATCTTATATCACTGTAAGTAGCCTGTTGAGCAATTTTCAATCCGTAAAACGCAGATTTTTTTACAGCAACATTTATTTGTTGGTTTTTATGACAGTCCAATCAAATAACTTAGTTTACAGTTCGATATGCACTACCAGTTTTATTGTGTTCTAGGTCCAGTTGCCACTTTTATGATTTCATTAGGTCTTTTAGCTGCAGCAATAAACATACATCCTCAGCAAATATGTTTCAGGTTGTAGAATCTTTACTTATTTGTGAGGTGTCTGGGTAAGAAAGAGTATGTGTCCACTTTTAATCCATCCACGGCACGTCAATCCCCCAAATATTCAGCTTTCTAATAAAGGCAAGTTGCCAGCAAACATAAATGGTCTGTATATTATGTGAAGTCAGTCAGTATTAATATAGTGTAGTTGTGTCATGTGTTTAAAAGGGTTATTTAAATCACAGTTGTTTGCCACAGTTAATCCAGTCATGATTCTGCCTGCTGTTAAAAAAAAAGAAAAAGAAAAGATATTTGACAGCTACTGTTGGTAGAAGCGCCGCTCCGTCTCCTCTGTCAAGGAGAAATCAATCACTCCAGTCCCTGGAGGAACACCAGCTGGCATCGGAATGGTTTGTGCCATTTGGCCTTGTGGAGATTGACTATACTTTTCCTCACTTCTGTCTTTCAGTCTTCAAATTAATTCCCCGTGTTTACAGGAAATTCTGTCCAAAGGAAACAATCAGATGGCTTCACCCCAGCTGGGCCGAGCACACTATTGTCTGTTTACATCACTGGATGTTTTACACTAATTGAGGCCTTATTTGGCATCTCATAAAGACAAGATTAACATGCATAGTGTAACCTTGGCAATAGTTACTTAAATGTTTTCTAAGGGTTTTTTTTTTTCTGTGTCAGAGCAAAACAAACTTCCTTAGAATGTTGCTGGAAAGTTTTGGTTAAGGATGCACACAACACAGAACAATAAATCACAGTGTCATGTTTGCCCTACTGTCCACATGTGTTTGGTCATTAGTCTTTTTTGTGACCTGGAGAGTCATTTGATGTCAGTATCGAGAATTAGATTAATGACAGCATCTGTCTGATGTAATTAATGTGAAATATGGTACTTGAATTACTTTTTGAACTATTTCTTAGTTGTAAATAAAGGACTGTAGTTAGTTGATAGATGGGGAAAAGAAGAAATAAAGTGGTTCAGGAAAGCATGTGCCAGTCACCCTCTGGCTTTTATCAGTCCATGAAACTCTCTGTGGGCTTTATTAAGAGCACTGCTGTGAGGACAGATGCAGTGTAATTGTTGTATAGCGTTGCAGGTTTGCAGGCCGTTAGGAGGTCAATCACATCAATTAACAGACGTCCATCCTGGGCTGTTTAGAGGAGACCTGTTGCTGTGTTGAATGGAAGCTGCACACCCTCCCCTGCAGAGCATGAAGAATACCCGTTGTTAAAACCAATGAGAAATGGCTTAATCAAGTTGTCACTCAGGGGGCAGCCAGTTACAGTTCACTGGTGACTGTTACGGTACCCGAGCCTTTTCATCGAACGAGCAAAAAGCTCAAAAGTGGGGCGAAAAACGTGCGCCGTGCCTTTGTTGCATACTGTTGTGAGATAGCTTTCCTACATCTCCCTCTGTCTGCACAGCCGCTGTACACAGCTGGTGAAGAGAAGCAGTTGCTAGGACACCAAGACCCATTGAATAAATAATGTGATATAAATTCACTTTGACCAGCTACTTCCTGCATTTGTTTTAGTTTGTTTGGTCGTTCGTGTGTTGGTGACGCTGCAGAAAGGCCGTGTAGCATATTAATAAAACATGAAACAGATGTACTACAAGCTTTCTCGCTGAAGCTCTTGCACCTTAAGTGTGACGGAAACACAACATTGTTAACAGAGCTGTAATTATATCACAAACAGTGCAGAAATACATTGTGACTTGTTAAAGCAGAAAAAGTAGAAATCCAAAGAGAAGGAGAAAAATGTGGCTCGCCTAAATGTCTGCTTTGACATATCAGAGCATCTGCCATGGAAACCAATGTCATCCCAGCTTTGTGAACTGTTAACTTGCCAACTAATTCTTCAAACTCTCTTCCCATCAGGAGTACACCATTGATGTCTTCTTTCGCCAGAGTTGGAGGGATGAGAGGCTGAAGTTCGACGGGCCCATGCAGGTTTTACCCCTGAACAACCTCCTGGCCAGTAAAATCTGGACTCCTGACACTTTTTTCCACAACGGAAAGAAATCTGTGGCCCACAACATGACAACTCCTAACAAACTGCTGCGGCTAGTCGACAACGGCACGCTTCTCTACACGATGAGGTGAGAACTACAGATGCTGCAAGCTCTGTGAGACTGTACAGTTCTAACATGCATTCATACAGTATATTCACCATCTAAATTTGAATTGTTGCATTTAACATTTGTCTAATGTCACGCATGCCCAGTAGTTACAGACTAATAATATTTCACGCAACAAAGCTGACAGTTTTTGGATAGACTGTAGCATACTGCAGGGCATAAATTATTAGCTAATTCCACTACACTGCTCCTGAAGGCACCAGTGGTTCAGTTACTTAAATTAGTGGAGGTGAGGCCAAGCAGAGCGCTAGTTTCTGCACCCACCCGTGGCAGCATACCTTCCCTGACAATAATCCTTAAATGTGTCCAAATAGGTGAGTTAGAACAAAATTCACCCACCATGCAGTTGTTATCAAACTATCTACAGAGACCAAAGCTATTTTTCGTACCAGCCTGTAAACATGCCTTGTAATGCTGTTTAATTGGTCTAATTTTAACATGGGAGCCTCAGGTCTGTTTACATTCTAAGCCAATGAGTTTGCCATTGGGTTGCACAGTATAATTTAATTATTGGACGTACTGAAAAAGACTTGAAATTATTAGGTAATTAAAGAATTAGGTAATGAACTAAAATTTATCAGCAACAAATTCAATATTCGATCAATGAAGTCATTTTTTACACTGAAATTAAAAAAATCTCTGTTGTCAACATCTAAAATCTGACTACTTTTTTTTTCCTTTATGAATATTTGATTTAAATTATCAATAAGTATAGTGCCAGATTCTAAAGAAAAGTCAGGAGATTTCCTACTTTAGCTTTCTCAAGGGGATAAATCAATATCCTTCAGCTATTGTGTTTATATCAATAAAAACAGTAGCTAAAGAGACGTTTCACTTAAAACCACAAATGTAAATGTCATGGTGGAACTAAAGGAAAAAATCATCAGCTTTGGAATAAAATTATTGCGCTTATGCTTTTTACCTGGCTGTGAGTCAGATAACTGACTTGTAGCCAGGCGGTATATGGATCACACGCCCAGTGAATAATACTCACTTGATCAAAGGAGTGTCATTGTGTGTATGTCATGCATAAAGTACACTGTAAATAGCATCAGCAAGACAGTCATAGTCACTGAATGCCATAATGTACTGAATACGAACAAAAATAAATCTGTGATTGCTTTGGCTCCCAATACCGAATCTGTCAATCAGCATTCCACGCAGCTTTGCATCAGGGCCATGAAAAAGCTGGAAAAGAAATGTTTTTATGATGCTCATGCACAAGGTCGGTATTGATTTTTAGGGGTGAAAAAAAAAGTATGAAAAAAAAAATTCATTTTGTGGTCCCACGTGAGTAGATCTGATGCTGTGGCAGTTATGCCAAGGCCAACAAAGATCCTTGAGCTCTGATGTAGTATTACAAAGACTAACATATTTAAATAAGCAGCAAGATATAGAGTAAGCTAATGGAAAAAGCTGCCGAGCTGATAATCCTTAGAGATCTAAAAACTTTTTACTGACTGTTCAGTTTGAAACCAGCAAACAAAACTCATTTTATGGAATATGGAATATAAAGGATCAAGTACGTTGTCATTTCTTTATAAAATCTTGTCAAATATGTTGATATCTTGGATATTCTGCCAAGCCCTAATGAAAAGCTACAAATTATTCTTCATACCATCCCTGCTTTTACTGACTCTATTATAAAACCATATCATATCAGAAAAAATTCTAAATTTTAGGAGGACCTATATTGAGCTTTGGGTGATTAGTTGAAGAGGATCTACATGAAAATAGGGCTTTATTATTAGAGGCGCTGGCAAACACTCCCAAGGAGTAAATTTAAATTTCCACATACTGCACAGGTATTAGGCTTTAGAATATAAATCTGTCTCGCACAAAGTTTGGTGCGCTGTGCGTCACCATAGCTCCTTGTGTTGATTGGCATTCCTCACTAAACAACTGCTTAAATCCATTAATCAGCACGTCTGCAGGATCTGAGCTGACAAACGTTGTGAAGGCCTTGGATCTGCAGGATTGCATCATTAGTTTGAATTGAGGGAGCTGGTATTGTCTTCCGGCACTGCTGCAGATATTTTTGGGGAAGCATTTGTCACTCATTTACAGTTCGCCTCATTTTAACTCAACCTCTTTGTGGCTTCTTTGACATTTCTCTTTCCCCGACTGATCTTCATTTAAAGGCAGAGGTTTATATTTGTCATTAAAACCTATTTCACAAATTTATGTAATAAAAATGTCAAATTTACTAAATGATGACAGGGGATGTGATCCATACGAGCAAATAAAGACAGGTATCAAACGAGTAGAAACACTGAGTATCTGTGAAGGGAAGTGTTGTATTGTTGAATACACTGCAAACTGCCAGAGTACAAAGCAGCAAGGCGGTATGAGAATTTAAAGTCTGAGGACATGGTTTTCTGCTGGAAAAGGGTGGACTGATCACTCTGCCTCAGGGCACTGTTCACATTTGGGGGAAGAATGAGGTGGGGTGGGGGGTTGGATGAGTACTGCATCTCTGCTGGTGCAGTTGCTAAACAGGACTGTTGTGGTGAAAACAGCCAAAAGGAAAAGCTGTTGGTTTCCTGGATGGTCACTGTTCAGACCCTCACCTATGGCCACAACCAGTGGGGTAGCAAGCAAAAAAAAAAAGGATCAGCACAAGTGCCGAGAATGAGCTTCCTCTGAAGGATGTCTGGGTTCGCTCTAAGAAAGGAGCTCAGGAGGGACAAGATCCCGGTGGAGTTCCAGGACACAATTTTCTTCCCTTGTGAATTGGAAATGTCTCCCTCTGGCATCCTAAACACACACACACACACACACACACAGAAGAACCAGAGGAGGACTGCTGCCCCCACAGTCCTGCATATTTGGGTGGTGCCCATCATGTTTCACATTGTTCAAAAGAACACAGCGGTAGCATTCGCTTCAATAATTCTTTGCTTTGTCTTCCTTTACTGTTGCTCTGTCGTGCTGTTCTTGCATATGCTGAAAATGTTTCAAGCCTTCAAGAAACTAAGAATTTCTGTCCAAAACAAGGCTTTCTATTTTTAGCTAAATGTTTCAGCAGCTATTTAGTCACTTTGCACATTTCAGTAACTATCACCAGTTATCAGGTTTAATTTTAGAGTGTCCAGTGCTTTGGTTTATAAACACTACGGACATTCACGCCACCCTCAGCTGTGCTTTAATAAAGTTCTGGTATTGTAGTAATAATGGTGTATTTAGATTTGAATGACCAATTACTCTTGGTCAGTTCACAGCTAGCATGTGAAGGGGTTTCATTTTAAATGACTGAAACAGCAGCGTAGGGTCTGACAATGGGTGCAAGGGTAGTCAGGGTGCTGTTGCCCTGCCTGTAGAGGTCTGTGTGTCCCAGGCCATCACAGACTCACCACCAAACTCTCTGTGGCTTCAGGGTGCTCAGGGTGAACCTGATCTCAGCTACAAAAAGTACAAATGACAGCACCTTGTAATGTTAGACAAAGCTACCATAAAATTATTATTAGCTTGTGCTCTACTAAAATTAAATAATTTCATTTTTAGCAATTTTATTGTTTTTTATTTTTTTCCATTTTCTCTATCATATATTGAAACGTGGTCCATTTTTTACCAGATTGAAGCGCCTGAAATTTAAGCACCTTTGAACGTAAAAAATAAAATTTACTAAGATATTAATCCACAATAGAAGAAGCCAGTAGAAGAGAACTGGGAAAAATGCCCCTTTTGTGTATGCAGAATGGTGTTTTTTATGATTCCTTAAACATTCGCCACCCAAAAAACGTCGTCATCTCAGCATGAGTGTGTTAGCTTGCTGCTCAAGGTTCCTCTATGCCCCAATACAGCTGTACAAGGCTGAGTTTATGGTTGCAAACCTTTTTTTCTTTGATGCCTAATATGAAGTATTGTCTCTGCATAAAGACAACTTGCTTTTTTGTCTTTAATCAAAATGATTCTGTCATTTTGTAGCCTTTCTTTCTGTCAGAGTATGAATACACCAGCTTATGAATGTTGGTTTTAAGTGCTGTATGATGCAAAGGATTCTCAAATTTATGCTGTAAAGTGTTAGCTTGAGTAGATAGTGAGCCACTTATCAGTAATGAGGCAGCAACAGAGCGCAGAGAAGAGAGTGGGCAAAAACAGACACGGGGCTGTTGGAAATGCAACACAGTGAGCTAATTGGAAACAGGCGACAGTGTTACAAATTTTTCAAATCAACATGTGGGACTTTCTGCAACATTAAACTGTTAAAAACAGTGAGAACAATTGCATCTACTCATTATTTGGTTTGTTTTTTTCACGCTCTGTAGAGATATTAACATTTACATATTGCACATATAACATATGTCTTCTACAAAGGTACACAATATATGTAATATCTAATCAAAATCAGTTTGATCCAGTTTAACTGGTATGTTTTACTAGAAATGAGAATTATTAAGCTGCATGTACCAGTTGTTCAATTCTTCATTTCCAATCCTTGCTGTGCAAAAAGCCAGTTTTGAGTGGATGCACAGCCTATAAATGATGTAATTGAGTTTAAATACCCCAGTTCTGGGTTCATGTGTGGGTAACTAAATCCACCGAAGGATGGCTTTATGGGTTGCTGTTTTGTTTGAAGTCAGCAAATGCAACAGCCATGTTGATTAAACATGTATGAGTAAGATAATATGCTCATTTTTTTCTATTTACTTACAGAGTGCCTTTTGTGGCCTGGCCATCCGGCCAAATGAAACAAATTCTGGTCCTCTCTGGAGATTTAGTCCATGTCTGAGTTCTAATTACCACTGACAGGGTGGTGATGCAAAGGAGGCGGGAGAGGACAAAATCTGTTCTCCTTCAGTTTTTATTCAAACGTACACAGATCCCGGGTTTAAAAATATACTCAGAGATTAAAGCATTATTTTGTCTACATTTGGATTCATGGGAAAGCCAATGTCTTGATGCATGATATTGAAATTTGCATAAGACCTTCCCAGCGTGTCTGTCAATAAATTTTGGTCTGTGAAAATGTGCTCCAAATGATGTTTCTGGAGACATACTTTATATCATGATGCATCATTATGCATTCATAATGGCCTGCGCAACCACACTGCAGA
Organism: Bujurquina vittata; assembly: GCA_015106715.1. NCBI lineage: Eukaryota > Metazoa > Chordata > Actinopteri > Cichliformes > Cichlidae > Bujurquina > Bujurquina vittata. Next base: position 16,047 of record VUQK01009258.1, on the reverse strand, counting down.
TCGAACAGTGACGCCTTTTCTTTCCCTCTGCCCTCGCAGGTTGACCATTCATGCCGAGTGCCCCATGCACCTGGAGGATTTCCCGATGGATGCACACGCCTGTCCTCTGAAGTTTGGAAGTTGTAAGTCAGTCCAGATGGTCAAAACAAAACAGAGTTTTATATAAGATCACACCCCTGAAACAGTGGTGATTGTTCTCTGCAGGTGTTAGGAACCTTTACTGACCTAAAAAGAAAAAAAGACAAAGACAACTAAAACTGCACTTGCCACAAGTAATATGATGCTATGTAATATAACAAACCACTGGTTTAAAAAGAAGGTTTACTTATTAAAGATCTTCTTCTTCGTCTTCTTCCTTTGGCTGTTCCTTTTTGAGGTTGCGGATAATTTCAGTGTTGATATGAAAACAAGACTGTAGTTATGAACAGTTCAGTGAGACCATACTTAAGACTTTAACTTTTTTATAACCCTACAACTAGTTGTTCAGAGCAGAATACCTACACTTAGCGAATGTATCTGTCTACGTTTTGTCTGAAATATTGGCCGATATATCAGAATACTGGATTTTTAAATGACTAAAATCAGGAAGTCATTCCTACTGTTCTCCATAAAACTGTATAGGAACTCTGCTTTGTGTGACAGGTGAACATACCTGTCAGGACATAAGATCCCTACACACAAAATTGTGTAATATACCCTTTTGCTGCCATCTCTGGATTCTTTTTGTACATACTGTGATTTATAGTGTATATATTACATATTATTTATCAATGTGGTTTGCACTACCCTCTTGTACAATGTCAACCTTAATATAACTATTCGTTACCTAAGTTTTTATATTTTTATCTATTTCATTTTGATATGGATATGTATAGTTCATTGTTGGCGCTCTCACTTGATGTTATGTTTAGTTACTGTAGTTTGTATTTCCCTGCTGTTACACAATAATTTCCCTTGCGGGATCAATAAAGCATCTAGCTAGCTAGCTAAACATTAACATCAGTCTTGAAAATCCTGTATCGGTCAGGCTCTTTTTTTGTGCGGTGGACGCTATTATAGTATAAAGATAAATAACACAATCGGCACCTGAGCAACTAAACTGTACACCTAAGGGGAAAAAAACATACATACAGGCATACATAATAAATTAGATAACATTCATAATCTGCTTCTGCAAACTGAGAAACTTTCCGTGTGTGTGTGTGTGTATGTGTGCGTGTGTGTGTGGTATGGGAAAATGTTCATAGTTGATCAACTCAAAATCTGAGAAAATATTTAATTCAGAATTTCTGAGAAAAATTGTCTTCACCCTACTTAATGTATTTAATTTGCTTTGAGGGTCTGCAGCATGCTCATTGTGCAGCGCATGTAACTACATGTCAGTGAGAAAATTTTACATGCAAGGCTAATTAATATTTCAGACACAGCATTAGACTTAGTTTGATGTGTTAGTATGCTATTACTAAATATAAAATGATGCTGATAGGTATGCCATTAATTTTGTATATCCATCCATCCATCTTCTTCCACCTATCCTTTCGGGGGGGGGCAGCTATTGTAGGGCGAGAGGCAGGGTTCACCCTGTACAGGTCGCCAGCCTGTCGCAGGGGTAACACAGAGACACAGACAACCATTCACAGTCACACCTATGGGCAATTTAGAATCACTAGTTAACCTAACCCCACTTATGTCTTTAGAGGGGCAGTGTGGTGGTGTGGTGATTAGCACTGTTGCCTCACAGCAAGAAGGTCCTGGGTTCAAATCTGCCTTGGTTAGGGCCTTCCTGTTTGGAGAGAGAGGGGAAAATATAAAACATTATCCCATATCTCAGGTTCTCATCTGTGCTTTCTGCTTTTTTTTCTTTGAACTGTCTTCCTTTTGCCTAGATGCCTACACAAATAATGAGGTGATCTACTTGTGGACCCAGGGGGACGAGAGGTCTGTCGCTGTGGCAGAGGATGGCTCCCGGCTGAACCAGTATGACTTACTGGGACACGTTATTGGCAAAGAAACCATCAGTTCCAGCACAGGTACAGACAATCGCATAAAATACACTATGAACTAAATACATATTTTGTGTGGTGGAGCAGGCAAATGGTTATAGCCTGAGGCATGGCCTGATACTGGTCAGCCAAGCAAAACTTTATAGTTTGATGCACCAAATTCTATTTTGATTTTGAGTATTAAAAGATAAAAAATCTCACCTTTGACAGATAAACTTCTTTGTTTTTCTGCATATAATCTGTAGTAACTTAAACTGCATTCTTTCTTTTTCACTGATATATTCTGGCTGCCTTTTTTTTCTCTAAATAATATCAGTCTGCAGTTTTTCTACAGTTTGTGTCATTTTAAATTCATCATGCATTGTTCGGGTCTGTTGAGAAAATGATGACGGTTACCAGTATTCAGAGAAACTATTCAGCATATTTACAAAGATAATATGAAGAGTTGTGCCAGAGGTGAAAGTCTTTTTTTTTTCATTTTGCTTTGGGGTATAGCCAAGAGTCAACTATAAAACCACAAAATTAAAAGGAAATGTCTTCCAGCCCTTTCTTTTGATTACATATTCATTTGATCTCAAAATCTCCTCCTCAAAACTGTTGCAGAATCCTTTTCATCTGTCATACACAAATCAATGTTTTGTTATTTCCCCATTGGAGGGCTTAAAGCTTATGTTAGCACTTTAATATAAAGGTGTGAAATAACAAGGTAAGGGCCAGGGTACTGACACATACTGAAACTATTTACAGCAGCGGCAAATAACTAGTAATATACACTGCTCACAAAACTTAAAGGAACACTTTGAAAACACTTTCCTTCAATGCGGAAATAAATCATGCTGGATATCTATTCAAAAGGAAATCTCATTGCAGCAACTCAAAATGGTACTCAGTAGTTTGCATGGCCCCCACATGCTTGTATGCATGCCGGACAATGCTGGGGCATGCTCCTAATGAGATGGCGGATGGTATCCTGCAGGATCCCCTCCCAGCTGAGTGAAACCTGGAGATATCAGATGGACCAAAATACAATGTCTCAGAGGTGTGCTAGTGGGGTAGGCAAGCACGGGGGGAGTTAATGGTGTCACTTCCTTCATCTTCCAGGAACTGCCTGCATACCACATGAGGCTCACTATCATGTACCTCTAACATCAATCACCAGCCTTAGGTAATGGTGTAATAGGACTAGATAAGTACCAAAAAACTTGCAACGGCTGAGCTAAAAATAAAATGTTACTTTAGTGGGCCAGTTGGAAACCACTGAAAGAGGACAAGTGATCCACGCTGGCTCTCCGTTTTGAGAGATTTAACCTTTGCATTCAAGTTGTTTGTTTGTGGAGCTCTCAGTAGGTGAACTACAGAGTCACAGATATCTGTCAGACTTCAGTTGTCTTTTGAGACTAAACCACCATGACACCACTTTGTGAGATGGCACTCTAAGAAAGGTGTGTGTGTGTGTGTGTGTGTGTGTGTGTGTGTGTGTGTGTGTGTGTGTGTGTGTGTGTGTGTGTGTGTGTGTGTGTGTGTGTGCGTGTGTGTGTGTCGGGCCCATCCTGACCTGTGGTGGACTTCTGCACGAGCCGAGCCATGGGGGTTGATGGGAGGTTCGTCTGTTTCCTCTGGTTTGTGGAAGCGGAAACGGTAGCTTCGACAGTGTCTGGTGCCGTACAGCTGCTCCAACAGGAAGACTACAGCCTCGTGGACAACCCCGAGCATCCTTAACCCATTCACACCTGGAAGGAGCAGAGAAGTACAATGTGGCTTCATTCAAGTGTGTGTGCGCGTATGTGTAAGAGAGGGAGAGAGACATGTCAAATATATACAGTACGAGTGTGTCCAAACTTTTGACTGGTACTGTATATAATTTTTTAATGACTTTTAGAGTTTGGAGAAAATCGATGGGTTTTTTTTCTCCACCAGGACAAGAGCTGAGTGGAGGTATGCATACAGTGAGTGTTTGAAGATCATGAAACTTGACTGAGGGTTGATGCATAGGGCTTGAATCACTTTTAATAAAAGTGCGAGACAAGGCACTAGCTCTGACTGTCTTCTGGTTATTCTTATGGTTTAAAAATGATGTCTTACCTTCAAAGGAGAGCTTTTTGAGTCGTGCATTGGAACGAGCTTCCTGCACCTTATCAGTCAGGGATTTCCAAGCCTCTGTAGAGGAAAAGTTAGTATTTTAGGGCCAGTGTGTAGTTTAGTTCTTGCAGATGAAAACAATACTTGATTAGCATATTTATATTTATAATGCTTATAGAAAAGCATTTTATATTTCAACTAGTTCTATCAAAGCAAGCACTACATTTAACTGACATTTGCCACAGTAAAGAAATCTGAGCCTGTTTGTAATTATAGTATTTAGTGTTAAATTGTCACATGGCTGAATTATTTCCTTTTACCTTCGATGCTCTCACAGCGAATGTGGAACCCATCTTCACTGCAGATTTCAAAGATGATGCCCTTTTTGGGTTTGCTGTCCAAACCATTATCCCTGCTGTTGCCATCCTGGTCGGGTGGTGAAGCCACAAGAAGAGAACCTGCCCCTCCAGTTGAAGGTGGTTTGTCTTTTCCCACTACTTTGCCTAGTAAAATGTGCCCTTCAGATGTCTTCTTTTTACCAAGTACACTAGAAAAGATGTGACCCAAATATTAAAAGTCTACTATATGATTCATTTGAGAACGGTTGACTAATATGGATATTCATACCTCCTGTTTGTCGCCTTATCTGGGGGCTTTCCTGTGTCCATTGGCTCAGGGGAGCTCAGCTCTTTGGAGCTGTTTGTGGAGAGAATGAGAAAGGTTTTAAAAATTTTTGCATGTTACTAAACAAAAGTACTTTACTTGAACAACTGTCAAGTGGTTAGGTGAAACAGCTGTTCAGTTAAGTACAGCTATTTTAAAGAGAGATAAAAAATGTTACCGCAATGCTCCTCAGGTGAAGCCTTCAGTTTTCAATATGAATGTGTAAATATTTGATATTTTCTTCACTATTTTTTTTGTTTCTACTTTATTGTTTTAAATTTATGTTTCTTTGAAACAGGAGTCTCAGTGGGACTACCTGTATGAATAAAGGTTAAATAAAATTAAAAAAACATAACACGGATTTGTTAGCTGAGATAAGTCACAGTTCTGCGAGTGTCTCACCTCGGGTTTGAGGATGGGAGCTGTCCTGCAGGGTTACCGCAATGCTCCTCAGGTGAAGCCTTCAGTTTCTTCCCGCTGCTTATGTCTGGACTCTGCCTGCTCCTCTTCCCTTTCTGTTTGCCCTTTTCTGCTCCCGAAACTCCAGCTGCTGCTGGCACAATTGCAGTGGAGGTAGATGTCATATGTTCGGATGACCTGGGAACAGGAGTTGTTCTACTGCTCTGAGAGTGCATGGATGTCTGTGTTTGTGTGAACACTCCAACAACTCGTCCCTTGGCTGGGCTTAGAGGGGTGGATGGACCAGGAGCTAAAGTAACAGTGCTGTTTGGACATCCGTCCACAGGCTGGGCTCTGTTAATAGATTGAGATTGATGTTGTAAGTGAATATTATTGCCTTCTGTCTCTCCTTGCTGGTTGACAGCCATGCTGATAGTCTGCTGGGTGGGGAGGACGCAGATGCTGCTAGCAATTGATGTCTGAACAGGGGCGCTTAACTGCGGCATCAGAGGAGCTCCTCCTGCTGACTGAAGGACCACAGGCTGATCTGACAGGCCTAGGCCATGTGGACTTGCTTTAAAAAGGAGGTTGCTAATCTGCCCTGTGATCTCAGTTGAACTGAGAACAGGGGTGGAGAGTGATACTGATCCTGGTGCAATAAGTCCAGCAGCGCCACTAGGGGGAACAGACACAACATTTAACACTGACTGGTTGGGGTTCAGACCAGAGACTGTGGAAGGTAGGAGATGAGCAGATGAATCGTGGCTCAGGATACCGGGCTGGGCAGGACCAGAAAGCCTCTGCTGAAGGAGATTAGTGGGATTGAAGAACATAACCCCACTTGATTTTGATCTCTTGATAATATTGGGCATCTTGCGTTGAGAAGTGGAGAGGGTGCTTAGCTCAACGAGGCCACCAGGCTGACCAGGGATGCTAGCAGTAATTTGAGGAGAAGTCAGGTTGATGACGGTCATATTGGGAGGGCCTACTTCAGACGGGGCCAGAGTGGGCTGGCTACGGGAGCGGGCTGACTTTTTGCTTTTTTTTGGCAGAAGACGAGAGATGGGCCTCTTCTTGCCATGAGCAGAGGCAAGTACAGTTGGGGAAGAACTGAGAGAAGAAGGACTTGACACTATGGCAACACTGGGACCCAACTCATGTGGTCGACCGGCCTCTGAAACCAGAATCTGGGACTGGTCATGCGACTGAGATGGCAAACCAATGAGAAGGCCTGAGGTGGTGCTGGGGATTCCTGTCTGAAAGCCTGTTTGTGTGGGTCCTGTGAAGGTGTGAATCTGAGAAGGGTGAGTCATTGTACCCAGAACTTTCCCACCAGCAGGAAATATTGATTGGGCTGGAGACAAGCCAGTATTTAACCCTGTGGTAAGTGTCATGGAGCTCAGCACTGTAGGTGAACTGGAATCCATCACTCCTGCCGCACTAATCTTTTGGGTGACACCATTAGGGACAGTCTGAAGAACATAGAAAGGCTGGAACGGTTGACTGACTACAATGAGCTTGTCAGGGCCTGGTTTGATGACTGCTGGGCTGGAAACTTGAGCCTGGGAAGGCCCCGGGCCTGGCACTGGACTGCCGCTGCCGGCAGCAGCTGCTGCTGCTGGGATGTATTTCTGACCCTGAAGAGGCAGGGAGGGAGAACTCGCCAAACCAGGAGTACCAGAACTCCTTGAAATATCCTGGTTAGCTGGAGGCTCAACTACCTGGCCAATAGCAGGGCTAGGAATAAACTGCTCAGGAGTCATATGACCTTCTGAGACCTGTGTGTCTCTGTTTGCCAATGGTGTACCAGCACGCTGATTCTCTGATGGTGACACGCCTGGCCCTGCTCTCTTCTTGTCCCCACTCTTTTCTCCACTGACTGTCTCTGTGTCCGAGTTCAAGCCTAGCATGGTACGGTCTGAGGTATTTGAAATGAGACTCCCAGCAGTGTGGTTCTGACTGGTGCTAACAGTCGGGCTGCGTGTAGTCAGGACAGAGAGGTCAGATGGCAGCTCCAGAGGAAGATATGGCTCCTCCACAGATATTGAGCTATTCACACTACCCTCTACAACCCCTCCACTTTCCGCACTGGGAAGCTGCTGGGGAAAGTCATCAAACAGAATGTCTTTACGTCTGTTGACATCCACTCCAACGTAGCCCTCATCCAGCAGTAGCTCAGAAGAGGATGGCTCAGACTGCTGACCCAGTGCTGGCAATGACATAGAGGGGGTGTTCAGGACAAACTCCATAATATCTGATGGCAAAATGTTCCCACAGTCATCACTGTTGTTGTTGTCAGAGTCTGATTTAAGCAGGTCTGCGCTGAGGGACAGCTGGGCCTCGAGAGGATCCTGACCCTGACTCTGTGGCTGGGACTTGACCCCACCGCCGAGTGGAAGACAGTTTTCCTTCTGGTTCTTTCTGCCTTCTCGTGTATTTCCACTAACTGTTCCACCACTGTTTTCAGCCTCTTTGTTTGACTCATGGGAATCAGTTTTCTCCGTGTGCCTTTCTCTGCCTCTCCTCTTAGGAGTGCTTTTATGTGTGGTGGAAGAGGAGGTGGCTGTAGTTGTTGTGGTGCTGGTGGTGCAGATGCTGGTATCGCTCTCCGAGCCATCATCGACGCCATCAAGCTGGCCGATACGCTGCTTGCCTAAGGTTCTGTTAGGCACAGCAAAGCACATGTCAGATTATCAGAGACAATGAGAAATTTTAGATGAAAGTGTTTATTAAAAATGTGTCTACTTACAAAGCACTCAGCATGTCCTCTTCAGCTTTTTCCTGAGCCCTTCGTTGCTGCTGCTCCTCATCCTTTAGAAAACGCTGAAGCTGGGATCCCCTTCCCAGACACTGGTCTAATCCTTCTATAGATGGCAGGCCCTCACCGGGATTAATTATTGTTCGAGTGAAGTTGTAGTAATAAGGGTCTTTACCCCTATGTTTCATTCCACTGTCTTCATCCTCTCCACTGTCTCCAGATGAAGACGAGGTGCTCATATCATCTGCTCCATCGACCTGCCCCTCAGCTGACTTCTTGCGGCCACCGGTCCTCCTCTTAACGACAGCCCCAGCGCCGTCACCACTGCCATAGAAAGGAAGGTCCTCTTCACCATACGAGCGAACCCCGTAGAAGGGCGTGAGACCAAAGAACATGTTGGAGCGTGCACGTGCGCTGCGTCGAGGGTAGCGCCGCTTGGCTGACCCTGATCCGTCACTGTCATCCTCGTGATGTTTATCCTCCATACCTCTGTCATGATCATCTTCTGGACCATCACCTTCGTCCTCAGTGCCTTGCGTAAGGAGACCGTGGTGGTCTCTGAGCTCACCGCATGAGTGCTCTTTGTGCAGTTCCTCTTCCTCAGTGTGAGTCTGGGTGTCAGATTCAGAGCTGTCACTACTGCTGGCAGAGGGTGAGGAGAAAAGAGGGGTGCGGACAGAGCGATGGCTCCCCTGGCCAGCAGGAGAAACTATGGAGGCAGTGGTCATGGGACAGGAGGATGAAGAAATACCAGTGACAGTGTTGGTTCCATTAGGGTCACTCTTAATATCAGTCTTTAGCGAAGCTGCCATGGGGGGTTTAACAAGTCGCTTTTTCTCTCTGGATGACAATGGTAGCTGGTTAGTTGTTTGTTTGTTGTGAGATTGGGAGGAGGTTTTTATAGTCTGGTGCAAGTTGTCCAGGCTGGAGCTGTTCTTCCTCTCTGGACAGGAGTAATTGTCTCTGCTCTTTGCAGATGACCTGTCCCCACCCTGGCTATCGTGCTTCTCTCCCTGAGCCCTCCCATGGGCTTTGGTGCTGTTTCCTAGCATTGGAGCTTTGCTTTTGCTGCTGTTGTGTGAAGTGGGGTTGGTAGCATGTGTGTTAGAGCTGCCAGCAGCTTTAGTATTGTTGTTGAGAAGGGAAATCTTGTTGCTGTTGTTGCTGTTCTGAAGGGTCTTCTCTCTATCACGGTCTTTGGACACATCTCTGCTGCCTGCTGTCTTAACTTTGGGGTGTTTATCTTTGGCAGCTGAGGCTGCAGCTGAAGAGACCAGGTGCATAGAGCCTCGTTTAACAGTATCATCTTCCGCTGATGCCCTCGAAGACCACAGAGGCTTCACAGCTGCTGCTGCAGCTGGAACTGATGAGTACTCATTTGATTTCCGTGTACTGGACTTCTGAAATGGAGGCTGTGGGGAGCCAGATTTCCCAACAACAGAGTCTTTATGGAGTGAAGATGATATTACATTTCCAGTGCCGCTACTACTCTCTTTCCCTGAGCTGGGCTTGTCCTTGTTCTGGTTGGTGTTAGAGGCTGGGGTGGACCGATGACGAGATAACAAACTGAGGCTTGCAGAACCATCCTGATCTTTGCTTCCATGTTTCCCTTGCTTGTCTGTCTGCTTGGTGCTGCCACTTCTCTGCTGGCTTGTGTGAACAGCAGTGCCCACAGGAGGAGATGACTGGCCTGAGCCTGTAGGTGCAAGTCTTGGGCTCTTACTCTCTCCTCCAGCCTGTTTAGATTGGCTAGTTGAGTTACTGTCCTTCCCTGAGCCACAGTCTTTGTTTCTCTCTGTGCTTCTATAACTGGAATCTCTAGATGGAGGTCTGCCCTTGTCAGCGTCTCTGCTGGATGATCTGTCTTTACTGTGGCCTGAGTCTTTTCCTGTTTCCCTGCTATATAGCCTATACCTTTCAGAGTCTCGTAGTCCTGTATCTTTATTGAGTGACCTAGCTTTGTCCATATCCTTATAGCCAGCATCTCTAGAGGATGATTTACTTTTGTCTGTTTCTCTAGTGCTTGATTCTCTGCTTGCATGTTTTCCCTTCTCAGAGTCTCTGTTTGTTTGTCTCCCCTTTTCTGAATCTCTTAAATGGTCTCTACTGAGAGGTCTCCCTCTATCAAAGTCTTTCAGACCAGAGTCTTTACTCAGTGGTCTCCTCTTTTCTGGCTCTTTGGTTGAATATTCACCCCTGTCAGAATCTTTCTGCCCAGGTTCTCTGGATGATCTACTCTTGTCAGAATCCTTAGAATCTTGTTCCCGACTTGGAAGTCTCCCCCTGTCTGCATCTCTCATTACTTGGTCTCGGGCGGGATGCTGTTTGTTTCTGTCTGAGGAAAAGGGTCTACTTCTTTCATCCTCTTTCTGAACTGAACTCTTTGCTGAATCTTTGCTGAGGTGTTTGGACTTTTCAGGGTCTCTAGCAGGGGAGGGGATGAGTGGAGGGGGTGAGGTGAGGGGTCGTGACAAAATCTGAGGTGGGGAGGCGACTCCTCTCTGTCTGTTAAACTGCTGAGGAGGAGGAGGGAGAGAGGGGGAGCTATGACGACGTGAGTCAATATTCCGTGTGCCGGGATTTACCAGGGAGTCTCCCACTGTCACAATCTCATGGCTGCGGGGCTGTGAGGTACCTCCTAAAATAAAAGAAAAGAACAGTGAAATTGGAAGTAATCTGTAAAGAATTAAGCCAAATAATTTGGTTATAATTCTAGGACCAAATTATTTAAAATCAAAATTTTAGATACAAGAAAAAGAGATTTGTACCTGGAGATGGCATGGGCCTAGGACCTTGTGACCGTTGACAAGGAGGATAGCTGGGATGTCGGTTTCTAGAATAAACCCTGAGCTTGGGGGTATTGGCAGGGGAAAGGGTGTCAGAGCGCCTTGGTGATTCAAATGGATCAGGAAAGTCTAGAAGTGAAAAAATAGAGAAAAACATTTACACATTATAGACCCAAATGTGGTTCTAATTTGAACATATTTATATCTTAACTATGTTAAGTATGTATGTTACCTGTTAAGGGGGGTGGGCTGTGTGCTATTGTGCGATTCTCCTCAGGAGCTATCATGTTCTTCAGGTCAGACTCTGCCACTGGAGGGTGACAAACTAGGATCCTGCAGGTATACACGCAGCGTTTTCGCGCATCTAAAGTACTCCAGTATACTCTCGAACACCTGAGAAAGAGAATCTATTTAGTTTGACAATTTCCGTAAGCAATTAGATGTACTTTAACTGCATAGAGAAAAACAGCCAGAAGACTTTTAAAATAAATCAAAATGTTAAAAAAAAAAAAAAAAAAAAAAAAAAAAAAATAAAAAAAACAAA